>CAICTM010000066.1:0-54505 GCA_903772945.1 Seminavis robusta | reverse complement strand
GAACAACCAAGAGCGGGAGGAGACAACCAGAGCAAACCCAGGAGGAGATTGGGATCTTTGCGAGTCTTTGGATCCATATTGAAACATGAGGTACGGTTGGCAAATGAGCTCACAAAACAAACACCTACTGCCAGAAATATTCTATTCAACTGGGTTGTTCCTAATGGCAAATCTTTCGTAATGCTGGTCTCTTCAGGGAGTTGCTGGGCTGTAGTAAGTATTTGGGAGAAGGACCATTTTTGCTGTAGGGAACGGAGATCTCAGTGACTTTATGGCTCATTCCTCCCTTCATTCATTCATTCATTCATTCATTCATTCAACCGTCCAATGCATAGCCAAGGATTGACTCCTGCAGTCATTGGATCTGCAGTCTCATGGGGAGGATACTTTTATCTGTACGAAGGCTTCAAGAAACAACTTAGACAGAGCAAACAAGCCAGAGGCAAATCAGAAGAGTTGCATTCTCTGGACAATTTTGGAGTGGCCGTCTTGGCGGGTGCTTGCATGGTGTTTTTGACCAATCCAGTCTGGCTCATCAAGACTCGTATGCAACTTCAAATGAAGCGGTCTTCAGACGCCTACAATGTGAAGAAACCATACAAAGGACTCGTGGATGCCGCTGCGACGATTGTGAGGGAAGAAGGTTTCTGGGCTTTGTACAAGGGAACTGTCCCAGCTTTGGCATTGACATCTCACGGGGGAGTTCAGTTTGTAGCCTACGAGTTCCTCAAAAAGCATTTCCATTATGCCAGGCCAAAACGAGATGAAAGCAAGTCCGTTCTGGAGCGTCTAGAATTATCCATGGGATTCTTGACCATTGGAGCAGTCTCAAAAGTGTAAGTAGGAGTACGAAACCAAGGCCAAAGCTGCAAGTAACACGTAAATCATTCAATGGCTCAATCTTTCTTTCTTTGATTACTTTGTACACAGAATTGCCAGCACTGTCACCTATCCTCTGCAGGTGCTCAAGGCTAGATTGCAACAACGGTCAGAATCGCTGGAAATTACAGCAGATGGCGACATCAAAGCCGTGAGACGAGAATACCAAGGTGTCATCAAAAGTATTCGGAGGATGTGGCAACGGGAAGGTATTGCTGGTTTCTTCCGAGGCTGCATTCCCAATGCTATCCGTGTTGCTCCGGGAGCAGCAATAACCTTTCTAGTTTATGAATCGGTGATTGACTTGCTCCAGGGAAAAGGGAGTTGAGTCAACTTTGTCTACAGTAACAGAAATGCCATGGTAGCAAACTGGCTTTTGAACCCTTATTGTTAAGGACTAGCCAATACGAATCCACCAAATCACACCGCAACAGACTGCTCAGTGCCTTTCATAGACTCCCCAAGGAGTACCACAAAAGTACAGGTGGTGCGAAGCCGTCAACCAGCAAAAGAATCCCCAAAAGAATCTACCCAACCCAAACAAAGAACCACATCAGTCGACTGAGTTGCGCCTAGCAGCCGCTCGCCTGTCGTCGAAAATTGGCATCCCTGGATCGGAGTTCATCAGTGGTCCAGTTCGACCATGCGCTGTCTGACTGTGAAACATTGAACTGTCAGCGAGGTCGCTGCTGCATTCTTCAGTAATACCTCGGTTCAGACTTCCGAGTGAAATCTTTTGCACATTTCGAGCAGTTTGGAGGGGAACACTGTCGTCGTCTGACTGGGGGCTCAACGCGTCAGAGCTGCCGCCTGGGTCATATTTGAGCAGTTGGTTTCTCAGTCCGGTGTGGCGCGAACGACCAAGCTCTTTTTTGGTTGCGTTTTCGTCTCGATTGGGTCTCGACTCGTAAATATCGATCGGTTCAGCTCCACCCCCTCGTTGTACTCGTATGTTGTCGATGCTGTCTATATCAACTTCCAAGCGGCCGTGTTGTGAGCGCCGTAGATTGGGAGCAAAGGTGTATCCGACGTGCAGGTTGCGATAGTCGTACACATGAAGACCGTACACGCGTGTGCCTGTCACTGTGCCCGAAAGAGAGACAATCAGCTGCTGGAAATCAACGTTTTCGCGGATAAAGGTGTGATTGCAAATTTCAGTGGGCCAGCGACCGCGGGAGTCTCTGATGATACGGACGGCCCTTTCGGACAGCAGCGGAGACTCTGCGTTCAATACATGGCGAATTGTCCACACTCGTTTGAGGAAAGGATGCGTGTCGCATTCGAGTTTCAAACCCGAGAAGAGTTTCTTCGGCGACAACCCCGAAGTGGGATCTTCTTCGACACATATTGCGTGCCTTCGTTTCGGGGCCTTTTGTGGTATTGTTATCTCCCCCATGGCTTCACCGGAAGCGGTCCTCAACAGTCGCTTCTTTACAATCACGCTCTCGATTTTACTTGCTCCCTTAGTAGAAACTCTCTTCAGCACGTGGTTAACCTTTTCGCTTGAATCAATATCAGCTGAAGTTGTTGAATTTGCAAGTGATCCCTTTGATGACGACCATAGGATGTTTTTCTTGGTCCTACTCAAATAACCAGACGAAGCAAAGACAGACCTGCTTGATAAGCCCGACCTGGATGATTTGAAGGCACCGCGACCCGTCGACCACGTTTGGTCAATGTCGCCAAACCGTACCGGGACTTTGGAGCGGAGAAACACACTCGCGGAATGACCCATCCCCTTTATCATTTCCAAACTTGGGCGTCCACCGCTCATGACAGTTCCCATGACGCCAGTGCGTGTACTGGAATTGTCCGGTTCCTTGTTTGCCAGAGTACTTCCAACCACACTTATTCTAGCGTCCAAAATCTCGCCCGTGTCATCACCGAAGAGTGTATTGGCAAGTCGAAATTCCAGGACAGGACACGGGAAGAAGGCGCGTTCGGTATCGACTTTGGAAACTGGCTTTTCATTCCGGTCGTCAATCCGGTCGTCGTCGTCCTCCGTATACATGACACCTGTTCCAAACCTAAGGATCATACGCTGGCTGAATTGTACGCTGGCAGTTGATTTTGCTCTGGTCATTTTTCCAACAACGACAGCCCCGCAAAATGAAGCAAATAAGACACCAACAAAAGCTTCTAGAGCGGAGATTGTTGTCAAGAAGGAACAGCTGAGCTGGATATCGTCGGACTCGGTTCGGACCGCGGGGTGCACCAAACCGTACCCCTGAAGAAACATATTGTCAGCTTCCTGTTGAAAAACATATCTGGCAAATTGTCCCCGATTCAAGGATTCAGCGTCCTTCGTTGACCACAACTTACCACTGTACTAAACGTCGTCCAAGAAAGAGAATACGCATCGATAAAATAGAGTCCGCCTTCTTCAAAATTATGTCCATTTGGTAGTCTGAGACATTCTGGTTGTAACCGAGCACCAAGATAGATAGCGACTGCAAACAAACACACCATTCCCAAGAATGCCACTGCCTCCGACAGCAGCACCCAAATGAACTTTGATTGCAGTGACCAAATCAAGTAGCTCGTCAAAGGTCCCGGCTCCAAATCGTGCGATTGGGATTGTATTTGCTCCTTGAACTAACACAACAACACCGTTGCAAACGATTCGATTGGACAAACGAACAGAGTGAGATTTTGGCAGTGGATTGTTGGAACATTGTTGTCGTCGTGACATATTATGACTTACAGCATTCGACTGTATCCTGGTATGCATCCTGTACTGGGGTTCGAGGTACAGCCCATGCATGGACTCTTGTTTGTGGATATCCGGTCCCGTTCGCAGGACCGTTTTCCGTCGTCGCTCGTTTGGATTCATGGCATCGGGATAATCAATGATGCGTTGACAAATGACTTCCCGATAGGTTTCGGCACCCGTCTGAATATCCATTTTGCGGCTTTTCCGAATGACAGTAGGTTGATAAAAGTTTTGTTCTCGAGATGCCCCAAAGGCTACCGAGTATCGGGTGAAACTATTTTTGGTGGCACTCCGGACAATCGGTGGTCCCCCCTCGTCGCTTCGCCCCGACCCGGAGAGATCCATCGATCTGGATCGGAATTTCTTTTGCTTGAATCTGGGTTTGAAAATGGTGTCTTCCTCGTTGTCAGCTTTGAAGCTGAATCGTTCCGAAACGGCTTTTTTTAGCAGAAATGAGGGACGTTTTGGCGTGTCATCATTCGAACTAGAATGTAGGGAAGACCCCAGTCCTCTCGCAGTTTCTATTCGCGCTGATCGGGGTATTCTAGTGGGTGCCGGTCTGGCTGTGGGTTTCGTGGGCATTCCTCTTCCACCGCGAGTGCCTCTTCTGGTAGTCCTTTTACTACTTGTTGGACCACGAGGAGCTTGACGCAAGTTTCCAGACGCCTCATTCCGGGACAGTACGCCTCCTCGTCGACTTCCGCCGCCGGGATCTGCTATTATTCGACTTCGAGGGCCAATATCGGAAAAATTCATGGATTCGCTAATGACACTGCTGTCGCTGTCGCTGTCGTCAAGTTCCAGCAACGCGCTGCTGCAGCTCTGGAACGAGTCACTATCGTCATCGTCGTCCTTTACAGTCTCAACCTTGGGGGGAGTATTGTCGCTGGTTCTTCTTGGAATAACTTCTTCTTCTTCTTCTTCTTGTTTTGCGGGGGAACTGGCAATCGAATCGGCGTTGCTGTGTTGTGTATTACTGGCTTCTGTCAACTCACTTTCCACCCGGTACATTCGTTTGTTATTGACATTGACATTCCCACTATCGACCGTGTCGGCCTCGGCAATGTATCCGCCGGTTCCCATGCTAAAGTCGCTTCCCAGACTCTGGTCACTCGGAAGATCCTCTCGAGCAGACGACGACGACGACGACGACGAATTCAGGGCATCCAGAGCGTCCAACCCAGACGGATCGTTGTAACCCAAATCGTCCGAGTCCGGTAAGCCATTGCCATTCATTTGGATGTGAGTACCGGTACTAGTATGCGCCGATTGGTGCCTCGATTCTTCTTTCTTCTCATCCACATTATTGTTCTTGCCGTTATGACTATTCTCGTCCAGCGTGTCGTTCTCGTCGTCACAGCTTGCAGTTCTCTTGAGTAATCGCGGTGGGTCGTCTTCCTTGCCAGCTTCTGTCGTTGCAGTCACAGCCGCATCGGCAGTCGGAATTCGGCTGCTTTCTTCTTCCATGTCTTTTGATGGATTGCCTCGCCTCCTTGGCGGCTTTATCACAAGAGACAAACTCAACTCACACCCGCTTGCCTACTATATAACAGCTAGCTAGATAGGTGCTTTCAACTGTTAGCTAAAAGGAGGAGAGCTACACTGCCCCAACCTCCACTTCTTCAATCATCGAATCGAACAACGGCGCTAGCTAGAATAGAAGCAATGAGTGAGTGGGCGCACCATCCAATGGGACACAGCTGAGACTGACCACGAATGTCGTTGTTTGCCAGCACGAAGGGTCGTTCAGTCGCTCCAAAAGCGTCACTATTTCAACTTTAGTACTGCTCCGGAGAAATTGCCCTTGCTGAACAGCTGCTGAACAAAGATTGAAAAATAAATGTAATTAACACTTGCGACTACCAGCGTCATCAGAATTAATACAGAATAGATCTATTGACTTCTTTCGTTTGTTCTGACACGTCATCTTTCAAAGATTTAGAGGGAGCTATTGTACCGGTATATTTAGCTGACAGAGCTGCATGATGCAAAACACGGGAAACAAGCTCCAATCTCTCCACTTGATCGCGCTAAGGCTTCCATCTGAACCGAATCCTTGCACGCGCTAAAAGTCGGGTGCTACCGTACAGTGTAAGAGAGGAATAGAGTGGACAGAGGTCCAGGGCCAGGTGCAAGGGCGTGAGCCAGAAAGTCAAGAGAGCAAACCAACCAAAGGAGGGAAGGATGGCAAGAAATGAGGGCAGTGAATGGTGAAAGGGGAAGGGGACGAAGACTAGCGCTAAAGATCAAGCGCATCAAAATTCTCCCAATGCCGGGACCTACTTATGGTTGTAGCAGGAACACAAGAACTAGCTAGTATGGAGGCACATCATAGCTGCTTGAGCAAGCTAGCAAGGGCAATGCTCAACCCGGCGAAAACGTAAGAGCGAACCACAGTGTACAGTATCGCTGGGATCAGTTCTCTACTAGCTAGGTCTAAAGTTGGTACTAGAGCTGTTGCAGCAACAGCCGTAGCTGCAGCAGCAAACAGGCCACCAGCAGGGACAACAAATGGTTTGAAGTGCAAGCATTGTGCACGTGCACTGAGTCCGGCTTCTCACGCTGGAAACGTGCCTTCACGGCAGTGATAATGCGATCACGACGACCAGGGGATTCAACATCCACAAGGGAGACATCAAAGATACAATCTGTACCCCAATGCCACCAGCCGTGGACCAGGAGATCGCCTCAGTCTTGTTGGATGGCAGGATCAGAGGGAGTAGGAGCATGAGAGGAATTAGCTAGCAGGATAGTTTATGGGGGCCAAGGCTAGACGACCAAGAGTGATGCGGGTTTGTCGGAGCTGAGGGAATGAAAGGAAGACATAGAGGGTAACCAGCAAGCTCGCTCATGCACAATTTGATTGTGGCACCGAAGAAGTCCACTGCGGGAGCAGGAAAGGCATGGTGGAGACCGAGCCTCTTTCTTGCAGCCATCACAGTGGGGTTGGAAATCCGTAGGACGGGTCAGTCATATCAAAGATGGAGGGAGTCACGGAACTCGAGGGAAGAGAGGACTGTGTCATTCTGGGGCTGGGCGTGATGGAAAGCCATACCCCAGTAGAACAAACTGGTTTGATACCTAGGTATTCTTGTATGGTGTAGTGCAGCTTCTGCCCCTTGTCGTCACTGCAAGACTGCAAGCTAGCTATAATAGGTAGTCTGAGTTTTGCACCTAGTATTAGTTGGTCCCAATGGGTTACAATGTGGATGGTGTGCCTGTTTGCCTATCGTACCCTACCGGTACCGGTACTTGCTCGTTTTCACAAGCTACATGGAGTCTTGGACTCCACCTAGTGGGATATCACTTCGTCCTGCTGTCTCCTGTGGATGGTGCCGAAAGCTTCATCAACCGAGCAACGACCTCACCATTCATATCTTGGCCGCCGTGGATGGTGGATGGTTGGCTTATGGGGTGTCCACTCAACTGGGAATGAATCGAATCCAAGCGAACCCATTGGATCGACGGTACCAACGCGTTCCTTTGATTGCTTGGTTATGGCCAAACGAAGTTTGATGGGCCTTTTCATGACCTCCCACAAGACATGAGATTATCCACCATTCAGGATTTGAGATACCTGGTACTGGTACTGTACCGCATCTTATTAATATTAATATTTTCTTTACACTCTTAAAAAAGGAGTCATCTACCACAGGATGTTGAAAATTATACATAAAACAACGTTGAAGCATGCCCAATGGAGATCCTAAATCCTCGGCGGACCCAGTGTTGGCTGGATTGGCTGGCCTATCTAGTGACGACGGCTCGGAGTGGAATGGGCGTACCTGGTAGCTCTGGTGCTACAGTACTTGGTAGTACTGTACTGTACAAGAAAAGTGAGTAAAATGAAGCCCTACCAATTTCCAATGCCAGCACAGAGACTCGCACAAAATACTTTCCAGAGTCTCAAAACGCAACTTTCCCACAATTCCAAAGGATCCCAACCAAAAGTGGTCTGATACCGTGCTGCTCTCCTTTAGCTTTGCCGTTCACACAACCATGAAGTTACTCCTCTGTGCTCTCGCCCTTGTCGTCCCGGTTGTCCCGGTGCTGGGTCAAACAACGATTCTCACTCAGGCGGAACATGCCCTCTACCTCGAACTGATTTCCAGCAGGGTAACCGACAAGTGTGCCTGTTCAAAAAGTGATCCCCACCTCACAACCTACGATGGTCATAACACGGACTGCCAAGGAAGTGGCGACTACATCCTCAGCAGGTCTCTTGATTCTGATTTTGAAATGCAAGCGCGCTTTTCCATCAACTCTCTCCGCCAAGGTACTTTCAACTTTGCCACAGGACAGCTCCAGATTTTCAATGGTACTGTGGCCAAATCAACGGTCTTCAAGTCTGGTTATGACAGCGAGCCTGTCATTGAAGTCTTTGCTGGATCGAACAACGCTCAAAGTCTTGGTGAGTGTGAAATGGAATGGTTCTTTGACAAGGTGGAGAAGGCAAACATTGGTTCTGGATCCGGCATTTCAGGCGGAACCAGCGGTACCGGTGATGGTACTGATAATGTAGGCCATGGTTTTGAAGACCTTGGCTGGGGTGTCTTTATGCGATCTGGACCATACAGGTACCTGTACCTTCGAGAGTCCAAGGTCTACCTCGAGTTCAAGAAGTGGCACTTTGACACTTGGGGCTGTGCCATGAACGTCTGTGTCTGCCTACCCAACACTTCTCTCAGGAATGAAAAATTTGTCGGGTTGTTTGGCACACCGAACTGGGACACCTCCGATGAATACATGGAGAGGGACGGAAAGAAAATCCCCAATGGCAAAGTGCCGAGAACGGTTGCTGATCAAAACGGTGAGTGCACGAAGTCCTGTTGTCCTTTGTGCCATAGATGATGCTAACCAAGTCTTCCATCAACATTTTCAGCTTACTGCCTCGAACACTGGTGCATTAATGACAAGAATGAAAACATGTTCAAATATCCTCTTAATGGGTGCGATGCTGACCTCTCCAGGGAATTGGATGAATCACTGGATCATGTGAATCAAACAATCAAGGAAATGTGCCTGTTCGAGCGAGACTGTATCTTGGATACTATTGTTTCTGGTGACACATCTCTTGGACAGAGGACTCTCGAGGAGGAAAATGAGGGCCATGATGTTGATCCTACAAGGCATCCAGAAGATGAAGTCGAAGGCGACATTCTATGCGGCCTGCCTGCTGAGCGTTTTACCGGGAACAAGAATTGCAAGGACTTTGGCTATGACTTTGGCTACAAGATGGATGGGTGTGATGTTAATGATGCTGGTGACTTCAACAATGCTGAGATGGAGCTCACTCAGTTGAAGGCAGAGGCCACATGCAGTGGCTTGCAGAATCCTGGAACCTTTCAATTACAGTGTTCTGAACCCGATGGTAATCAATTTCGCAAGGCCTTGATCACCCCAAGTGTTGATCTCACCATCAAAATGAAGGGAGGCAATGGAGGTGTCCTCTACAAGGAAGCAAAAGCGGGCGAAACATACTCTCTGGACGTTGGTGATGCCAAAGCCATCAGTCACGTTGAGTTCTGCTTCAAATGTGCTGATCTGCCTGCCACCAGTGCCCCAACTACAGAACCAAGCCCCAGTCCCACAGATACTCCAACATCCAGCCCAACCTCGAGCCCAACGTCCGGCCCAACATCTAGTCCAACAGCCGGCCCAACAGGATCACCTACATCCTCACCCACTGGACCTCAAACTGGTGCCCCAACAGGTGCACCGACAGGAACACCCACGGAAACACCTACTGGAAGTCCAACCAAGGCAGCAACAGACCCACCAGCCCCAGACCAACCGGATGACCGAAGTGGTGGTACAGAAGAAGTTTATGTGAAGGTGAGTGTCTCTTGTACCTATTGAACATGGTGATACTTGAATCTTTGAATTCAATCCTAATCTTGCTGCTCTGTGCTACTTGCAGGGTGACCCACATTTCAAGACCTTTGGAGGAGACATGTATGATGTAAGTCGCTACAACATACCTCAACTGCCAACGCGAAACGCAAACTCAACTTTTCACTGCTGATTCTTACAACAGTTCCATGGAGAGTGTGATCTTGTCTTGCTTCACAACCCTCAATTTATGCAAGGATTGGGCATGGACATCCATGTTCGCACCAAGATTGAAGATTTCTGGAGCTCTGTTGAGACTGCTGCAATTTTGATTGGCGATGATACCCTTGAAATTGAGGCCAACCCTGGTAATGATGAATGGCTCTGGATCAATGGAAAACTCATGGCTGACATTGAAGAGGGTAACTGGTATACCACCAGCATCTCTGGGTTCTTGGTCCGATACAAGCAAGACAGCCCCAGTGTCCGGGAAGTCCACATTTATCTGAAGCAGGGGGGCTCAAAGGAAAAGATTTTCTTCAAGACATTCAAATCCTTTGTCCGAGTCAACTTTGACTGGGAGGGTTCAGACAATTTTGTTGGAGCTACTGGCCTTTTGGGAAGCTATGATCACAATGGCGCCCGTTTCGGCCGAGATGGCACGACTCTCATCAAGAACAATCACAAGTTTGGACAGGAATGGCAAGTTCTTGACACTGAACCCAGGCTATTTCACTCGTATGAGGGAGCCGTGGTAGGGAAGAAGTGCATTATGCCTCCTGCATATACTGAGGAATCTGCTACTCAGATGCGCATGAGAAAACGACGTCTCGGTGAGTCTGCCTTGACCGAAGCTGATGCTGAGAAGGCCTGCGGACACTTGAATGATCCAGAAGAAATCAAGGCCTGTGTCTTCGATGTCTTGGCTACTCAGGATGCCTCCATTGCCAATGACTGGTAGAGCAGAGGCATGGCTCGCTCATTCTGACAAGAATTCTACATCTACGCCAGCTGCATATTTGATAAATGTTTTAGTATATTTGTTTGCTCTTATCTAGTTGTAGGACCTTCCCTAAGTAGCACCACTGGTATGGATATCGTCGTCTGCTTCTGGCACAGGGGCATTTGCTGGAGGGAGGAGTCCGCCAGCTTCGTCTTGGGCGGCAAGTGCGTCGACGGAGTCACTGATGATCTTTTGAAGCTTGAGCACTGTTGCACCTCCTACCGGTACATTTGAGCTTGCTTCGCTACGGTCGCCCTCAGATGGGCAGAGGAGTTCGTCAGGGGCAACACTCCAAACATCATCCGCGTTGTAGGGATCCAACAGTCCCTTTGAGCGCCGGAAACTGCTATTTGCAATGCTACTTGAGTCCACATGTATATACGCATCTTGAACGCTCCCAGATCCAGACCCAGAGTTCCAGCCGCTGTCAGATTCTTCTGACACGGCACCATTGAAGCTATCCCAGTGCTTCCAACAGCTGAAGGCAGAACGAATGTCAATGTCTGCCATCACCTCATCTCGTTCATCGCTGTTTTCAGAAGTGCCGTTTCTGTTGGTGTTCCCGGGAGGGGTAGACGTGCTGCTGCTGTTGTCGCCACTGTTGGGTGGGCAGGGACCTTCCAGGGTTGCATCGCGCCGTTCCGGTAGTTTAAACCCGTTGCGATGACACCGCACAACATGTAGCACTGTTACAGAAAACACTGCAACTGAGGCGAGAGCCAATGCCAACAACAAAAGAGTAAACCTAGGCTCATGAGAATCTCCCAGTGTTTCGGTACCAACATGGTGGATTCCGGGAGTACTCTCCGTTACTGCCACGTTGGTCGTCGACGCATTCTCCGATCTCGTTGGAGCATCGAATAAGCTAGAAACATCGAATGTGTCCCTGGCGAGTCTGTCCAAGTCTGCAATGTTCTCGTCCCACAGAGCTGCCAGATCGTGCACAGCTTGCTCCAAAGAAACCGATCTTCCAAGAAGTACCGTTGCGGACATGGTCAGGGCTGTCGGAAGCCAAGAAGACTCGGACTGCAGAAAGCGAAGATTGCGTCGACGCTGAAGAAGCGACAGGTGGCTGGCTTCCAATTGGGGTCCAATGCGCTGGTAAGTCAAGGCCACTCGAAGGATCGTTACCAGAGTTTGTTGCTCTTCGAGAAAATCCTTGATGATGCGCTCCATCAACTTTGCTTCGTCGTCCTCCAAAAGGCGAGCAATGCCGACCAAAACAATCTCGATGTCCATCGTTTGATCCCAAGCTTGGCCGCCGTCCGTTGATGGGGCATGTGTTGTGTTCGTTTCGACTAGAGGCATTGAGGAGGGTACTATCGTTGTTGGGTTTGCCGAGGATTCGATTGATGGGGCTCCCGTCGGCAACGCAGTATTGATTGTTGGGTTAATGGTGGGGCTGGATGTTTGCAAAGTCGGTGACCATGAAGGCACAGTGGACGGGGGTGGTGAGGCGACGATCGTTGGGTAGACTGAGGGTTTGCTCGTCGTCGGATGCATGGTGGGCGAAGCCGTATCTCGCTTGGTAGGACTGGGTGTCTGACGAGTCGGCGACCATGAAGGCAAAGTGGACGGGGTTGGTGAGGGTATCGCCGTGGGTAGCGTTGATGGCTTGCTTGTTGGATTGTTCGTTGGACTACCGGTAGGCTCGTCGGAGCACGTTAAAGCCCCGAGTACAAGATTTGAGGGGCAGGGCTGGCAAGGAGTTTGGGCATCCCGCTGCCTCCCGATCGTTGGTTCAAAGCTTCCCATGCTGCAAGCAATGGCGTCGCAACCAAATTCGTTGGGGTCTAGACCATTCATGGGACGGTCAGAGCTGCACAGCGCTGAGGGTATGGTCCCGGTCAGCCCGACACCATCAAGAAGGAGTGTATCCAAGTCATTCAAGTCGTTCATGCACTCAGGCAGCGAGCCACGAAGGCCTCGGTTGCCAGAAATGTCAACGACCTTCAACTTTTGTAGAGGACAAAGTGCTTCGGGGGAAATACTGCCTTTGAACCTATTCTTTTGCAGCTTTAGTTTCGAGAGCTTGGACTTCTTTGGGCTAAAGAAAGGCAGAGGCCCCGTGAACTTGTTCTCGGAAAGGTCCACATGCTTCAACTCTCGCAGATTCATCAAGGACTGTGGAATGCGTCCTCCGAGCGAATTCGATGAAAGATTGATTGTTTTTAGAAGAGGAAGATGCTCAAAGAGATCATCCGGTAGAGTTCCTACTAGCCCTGTATTCTTTAGAGAAATGCCTTCGATCAGAAAAGGCTGCGTTTCGTCCTCCTCCTGACGTTTCGACGAGCAGTGGATACCATGGAAGGAGCAGTAGTCATACGCGTTGTCACCCAAGTGATTTTGATCGCTGAACCATACCGGCAAAGCCAAACCCGTGGCGGCGTAGAAGAGCTCCAGGGCTTGTTGTTCCAAAGGGTTTGTCCCAATAACAGTCGATTCCTTCTTATCTTTGGCTAAATGGCGTCTGCTTGGAACCTTCCTTGTATCAACACTACCATCCAAGCCGAAGGGCGTCTCAATCGCTGCAACGTTCCTTGGAATCGCGACTGCCAACCCGAAGAGAAGAAGTGCACACCAAAAGCCTCCTGGTGCTTGTTTGCGGTTTATCATGGTGGTGGAGAGAAGTTGTCTTTCAGGTACCGGTACCACCGAATCAGGTCAACAGTAATGATTCAATTCCAGTTCGTTTGCAGCCTACGAACTGAGTTCCCACGGAAAAGGGTTGCTTGTTGATAGCAACTTGCTACTGTAGGCTAGTAGTGCGAATAATACTCCACTGGCAATCCCGCGATGATGCATAGCAAGCTTTAGTACAACATGTATGTAGTTATGCAGATTATCATGCAGTTAGTGGTGCATCCTTCTTCAGCGTGTTGTCTCCGAGGTGCGTGTGGTACAGTTCCCGTCTCGTGTTGTTCTGTTCTTGTTTACGTTGATACCGCGAACTGGTTCACTTACTCCGCATCATCCAAGCTAAGTATCCTTGAGCATGTGTCGTTCCAGCGCCACTTCTTGAATCATTGGAAAAGAGCAGGCGAGGAGCTGAGCTGCCAAGCCAAAGGCACCCTTTGCCGTTCCAAGATCGTGACGCGTTTCGTCCAGAGACTTGTGGAAGATGACCACGGAGAGTACCATTTCCCACAATAGTAGAGTTCCAAAGCTGATGGTAAAGATGGTAGTTGTATGTGTATGATAACTGTCCCAGAAGAGACCTGCACAAGCGTTCAGAATGTGCCATATCATGAGAGCTTGTTTCGAGAGTTGCCAACAAAAGAGTAGCATGATTGGGATTTCCAGCAACACGGCTTCCAGCTCATCCCCCAGCAAGGGCTCGATGGCCAGAGTTCGAATGGCACCCATGGGAAAACCAACGGCAAACATGCTGGTGCCGTAAAACACACCCGACAGGACGGCCGCGACGTCAATGCCAGCATTGATCTTGTTGTGGCCGGGTTTGCGTGTCATTGTTGGAGTTTTTGATTTCTAGCAATCCAGGGTTCTCTTGTTCTTTCTTTTGTTTCAGTTCGTGCGTAGTAATGGAGCTTTATGAGCTCTTGGCTTGGTGATACCATACGAAGTGAAGTTTGGTAGATTCGGTGATTGACACTGTAATAAGAGAACGAGAACCATCTTGGATTCGGTTTGCAGTTGCTTTGGTGACCGTGCTGTTGTTTCGGTTTGACGCTTTTTGTGTCTGGGACACTCAGGAAAACCAGCTTGGGTTGCTAGACAATAGCTAAAGCTAACGAAGAGTTGTGTCTATCACCATTTTCTGGATGTCCCTGAATTATGCAAGGAGCCTCTTCAACTCGAGAAAGAGAACGATGAAGAACGGGTGACATGTTGCCCACGATACCAAGGAGGCCTGTCTCTTTCAACTAGCTACAGCTACCGGTACCTCGCCACCCATCACCACAATGCATTGGCATGGCATCTACCTAGCTAGGTACCTGTTGTTCCAGTTTGGCGGTAGGGTAGAGGTTGAGGACCGCCGTGGAATGTGATGCATCCATAGAGCAACCAAAGCTATGGTTTGGCATCGCCGGATCTGGTCGATGAATCTCAGGCTAGCTAGATACCGCATGTTGAACTATCTAAAGGTGTTCAAGTCAAGTTTCTAGCTAGTAGAGTAGTAGCTTTAGGACCTCATTCTTATTATTATCAGTTTAGTTAGGCAGCCCGCGCACCCGGTGGATGAAGCCTACTAAGGCCGTAAAAATTGGCTCCCGTCCTGGAGACACCTTCGTGTCCTTTGCTGTTGGTCTCTGGCGGCTGCAAGCGACTCGCTTCAGCAAAGCAGACCATGGTTTTGGGAACCTCTCCTAGCATGAAATGGAGGTTGCCAATGACACGCAAGAGACGCACCACCGTTTCTCCTTGATTGTTGTGGTTGCTCTTGGCAATCTCCAAGGCTTGTCGAAAGTAGTCAATGGCCGATTCAAAGTCACCTCGTTCTTCGTGTACACGAGCAATGTGCTGCAGTGTCATGCTGACATCGGGATGATGGTTGCCCAAGACTTGTCGCTCGACGCGTAGAGATTCGCAGTACCATTCAATGCCTTGTTCCTCTTCTCCGTTTTGCATACAGGAAGTGGCCAAATTGAACATGAGGACGGCAATTTCTTTGGAGGATGACGACGAGGAGAGCAATTTGGTTTCATTTTGTTGCTGTTGCTGCAGCAACAATAGCTTGGTTCGCAGTTGGATGCATTCTTGAAAGGCCTCCTTGGCCATGTCCATCATACCCAACTTGAAGAGGACCAAACCAATGGAATTGATGGTTTCGGCGACATCTGCATGCTGACTCGTGCCAAGTTTTTCCAATCGGACTCGTAGAGCTTCTTGGTAGCAGTCCAATGCTGGTTTGTAGGCTTGCAAGAGATACAACATGAGTCCCATGCTGGAGAGCGTCGACGCCACTTCCAAACTGCTCACGGGAGGAGTGGGTGTTCCATGGGTGTTGCTGTTGCTAGTACTCTTGTTGTTGGCGAGTATTTGTACTTGCATGGCATGCACTTCCTTGTAATACCGGAGTGCCGACACATAGTCGGTATTGTGCTTGTATACTCGAGCAATGTTGATTTTGGTAATCAAAATGTTGGCATGAAGGGGCTGTGTATCTTTGAAGAGTGTTTCTTGCGTCTGCAAAAAGTGCAAGAAGCAATCAATGGCATTGGTATAATCGTTTCGTTCGGCATAGAGGGATCCCATTTCCGATAGAATACAAGAGACTTCCGTCTCCAACGGTCCGACGGCGCCACATCCGGCCTGGAATGCTCGCCGCAGCAGTGTGCACGCCTCGTCGAGTTGTCCCTGTTGTCGATGGACTTGTGCCATGGCCCGTTGGACGGCACAAATGTCGCGATGTGTAGCACTGCCATAGTGACCACTGGCCACCCTTAAGAATTCTCGATAAGCTTCGAGAGCAGGTTCCAAGGCACCCCGATAGTGCAAACTTTGGCCGAGATTGAACAACATGGCGGCCGTATCCATCGAGTCATCGCCCAGTAGTTGTTTTCGAATGTGATATGCCTTGTGGAATGCGTTCATGGCCATTTCATGATCACTGGTGAGAAAATGAATGCGTCCCATGTTTCCCAGAACCGTGGCGACTTGGCGACGACAACTCGACACAATAGTGTTAGCTTGATAAATGTTCAAGCTTTCTTGGAGCAATGTCAAGGCTTCTTCCGAGTCGTTCTCTTGGGCACTGCTACGGTGAAAGAGGAGTACGGCAATGCAATTGTACGCCGCCGCGCGGTCCATCATGGTCGCGCTGCCAGTAGACGTTGTCAGTACGGCCAAGGCATCTTGATAGAACTGCATCGCTTCGGGATTGAGTCCCAAACAGTAGGAGCAATATCCCAAGTTGTGGAGAATGTAGAGTTGGAGGAGATGTTGTTGCTCATCTGCGGGTTGGTATTGTTGGAGCAAGTTCCAGGCCATTTGGAACCATCGACGCGCTTGATTGTACTGCTTGTAGCCCACGTAGATGAGTCCCATGTTGTAGCGAAGCGTCACCACTTGCTGGTGCACTTGGGAGGAGAGGATGGGAAGAGCATCTTGATAGACGTGAAGGCCTTCGTCGTAGTCTTCTCGTTGAAAAATGTAGCACGACGGCAAGGCGCGTTCCCGTGGAATCGATGATGATGCTGCTGTATCGGGGGCAGTAGTAGTAGTAGTGGTGCTTGCAACAGGCGTGATGGTCGAGGAGAGAAGATGGCTGCTGCTGATAATGGCATTGCAGCAGCTCGTCGTTTGGTCTTGCTGCTGCTGTTGGTGTTCCAACTGCCACAGGGCCCGCAAAAAGTTGTTAGCTGCTTCGGTTCGTCGACCTTGTTCCAAGAGAGACACACCCGCGTTGTTGAATTGAGCAATCTCGTCACAGTCACAGGTTGAAGGTAGTACAACCTTAGTAGTGTTGTTGTTGCCATCTTCAACACAAGAAGAGGAAGCAGGAGGAGGAGGAGGAAGACTGTCACTCGTCTCCATTCGCTCCAGATCGTCATGATGATGAAGGGCGAGACAAGAGTTGGGTGCCGTGTTGGCAAGGCAACAGGAAAACGAAATGGCACTCATTGTACAAAAGTTGGATGGATGGATGGATGGATGGCTGAATGAAACAAGAGTTTGTTTTAATAAAAAAGTCTGAGGTGGGGGTAGCAGCACCGACTAACTGAGGTGATTGAGAAGGGAGCGAGAGATGATGAGCTTCCTTGAAAGGTGAAAGCAGTTGCCAGTACTTTATTGCTGGGGAAGGTTGGTTGTCACGTTGTCACCTCTATTTCCCACTTTGCATTTATTTGTCTTCGGTTTTCTCTTTTGTTTCGTAAGCAACGGCTTAGATAACTGATCGAGAATATTGGGCAGTGGGCAGTGGGCAGACACACCAGTCGAGCTCCAGTGGCGAAAAAGCCACATTCAGGCGGCAACAGTACGAAAGGGAAGGCAATTGGCTGCATAAAGCATCGGAAAATTAGCACAGCAACCGGGCCCGCACGGAAGAAACTGATTTGTTAACAGCATACCGTACAGCATCTGCATTACTCACTTAGAAGCTATGAGCTACGGCAGTACCAGTGTACCACCTCGCCGCCCCGAATTCACGTGTACGGAATACACTCAAGCACAAGGTTATAAATACTTGGAATCCGATGGAGTCTCAAACACTATGCAGTCACAGTTCCCTTCAAGTGTGGGTTAAACAACAACAGTGAGCCAATTGAGGGTTTCTGATGAAACAATTTTTGACTCTCTTGGTATTTAGATTATTCTCTCATCAACCAGTTATTTGGCTTAAGCTTTGACAATCATGCATGAAAGCTCATGTAGCAATGCTGCTTTAGAACAAACTATCTTGTAATCAAGGTTAAAACTAATGAAGCGTAAAAATTCTGGTTTCACTGACAACTCTGGATAGCTTGTGGATTCACCATGTTGTTAAATCTATCAAAACAGATGCGACGTTCCGCTTGGAACCAATCACAGAGCACCTGCATGTTCACAATTATTGAGGTATGTGAATCTAAACCAATCTGTAATCTGGATCATCTCTTGGTGCTGATGATGTTTAAAGGCGAGATGCATTGGAAAACCTAAGATTTAACTATGCAATACGTGCGACAATTTAAGCAAGTCACATTCTATAGAAGCACGCTTGTACGTACCGGTAAGACTGACATTC
Source organism: Seminavis robusta (assembly GCA_903772945.1). Classification (NCBI taxonomy): domain Eukaryota; phylum Bacillariophyta; class Bacillariophyceae; order Naviculales; family Naviculaceae; genus Seminavis; species Seminavis robusta. The sequence goes on along the minus strand of CAICTM010000066.1, from coordinate 36,388 downwards.
TTGTGTTACGTTGGGGGCGACCCGTAACAGTTGCTCATGCTTGATATCATAGCATCATAGCACCGAGTGTGTCGCGTCCCAGCGTCCCAGCATGAACTGGCATCGACCTGTAGCGTACCGGTACTAGCTGCCTAGCAGGTTTTGATCGTTCGACACTGTTGATGGGCATGCCAAATGAATGCTCCACCCTCGACTTCTGCTGAGATGACGCACCTTTTTTAGTGAGGTAGTCTAGGCCAAGCTTGCTTGCTGCTAGCTAGTTAGACTTTAAAGTAACTGTTGATGGTCATGTCCTGGATTGGGATATACAAACACCTTGAACTGCTGAGCCCTTGATTACTCTTTGATGAACTACAAAGCTTTCCACAACGCTTCTGGAAAACCAAAGTGGCTTCTTTGAAGCTGCTGTTTGGTTGGAAGCCTGATGTCATGAAACATGCAAACACTATCAAGTTTTGAAGGACAGCCAAATTTTGCTTCATCCGCTCAACTGGCTTAAGGTAACACGTTGGAGCTGTCAAAACATTCGTTTCTGGTCTCTGGGAAATCCAATCTGTCATGGTCTTTGGAAAAAGAAGCTCAATCATTCGAGGATCCGCACGCAGTGACGAGTCCTCATGAGCCCCCCTATTGTACCCTACTAGTAGGTACCGGTAGAGTCTAGTAGGTGGAAACACCTGACAATGGCCTATCCATGTTGCCTTCGGTAGCTTTACAGTTGGTACCGGTACTCGCTAGAGGAGTAGACCCCCAGAGGAACTCCTTACACCTATGAAGCAAACGACCCTGACAAGCAGCAAGAACTTCTGAAGGAGAGAAATAGGCTACTTTCAGAAAAGACGAAATCCACTTTTGTTAGGGCATTGCTCGCCATGATGACTACCGGTACAGCTAGCTAATGAGGAGGTAGTGGAAAAGGTCAAGCTTGGAAAGCTCCTGAGTACTGCCCACGCAGAGGATATATACAAGATTCAGATGGTATGTACAATGTGCGTTTAGTGATATAAGAAGTTGTCTATTTAGCAAGTTTGATGTCTCTTGAGTTCTGGCAATTGACTGTAACTTGTAGCCTTGTTGCTGATGTTGTCGCAGTAATCCATGTAAAGACTCTTTAGGCAAACAGCCAGTTCACTGCCGCTGTCTTCCAAGTCTCGCCGAGCCACTCTTCGGCCACTGGGACCACCACAAGTCAGGCCAGAGATGTCATCATCCATGGGCTTTCCGTAGCTGCGTGGCTTGGTGCGTTGTTGCTTTTTGATGTTGGTGGTAGAACGACGACGAGTAAAGTTCACGGCGGATTCTTCCAGATCATCCAGGTCCAGTTCTCCCCAAGAACTCCTGCTCACATCATCGTCCATGCTCAGTTCTTGTTGGCTATAAGTCAACCGGGTGTCATCGTTCAGACAGCTCGATGGAATACTTTGTACGAGATCGTCAAAATCAATCTCAGCCGACTCATGTCCAGCCAGGGAACCCAAGGAGGACGAAGAGATGGTTTTGATCGTTCGGCTGGACTTGTCTTTTACGGGACGGTGATCTGTCAAGACACTCTCGACGCTGATCTCACCCCACGAGCTGTCATCCATGCCCATGGTTGAAGACAAGGTAGAGCAAACGCTTCGGCGCTTTTCCATAGTGCTCATATCAAACATGGTCGTTTTTGTAGCGGTAGTTGATGACATGATTGTGATTTACTAATGTTGTTTCTCAGATCAGATGTTTTGGAATTGTGAGAGATACAGAATCCTGAATGGATGAGCAATGCTTGCAAGCTGATGTGGGAAGACAGCGGTGGCGCAGTCGCAGCACCACGGTGATGTGAAATGTGAAAAGGCCGAAGGATCCTTGATTGCCAAACAAAAACCACCGTTCTCTATTCTCTGTTTTCATGTTGTACTTTATTCTCTATACTGACTGCCAGCTCAGAAACCTATGACTACTGAGATTCTAGAGAAGTTTCATCATGTTCATAGAGGGCATTAATACTTAGGTCAATGATCAGCAAGAAAGAGCCGGATTTGATCCGAGGAAAAGAGACCGCGCGCTTGGGCAATAGATTGATGTTCCATTGCATAATCTCTTGCATTCTTCGGACGCCTCGATTGCGAGCTGTTTCGTCTCAAAGATCCAGTGGTTTTTGTCTCGTGTGCTGCACAGTGGTACAGTGTACACAGCATGTTCAGTCTGTCATGCTGGATTTTGCTGGCTACGGTACCGTTACACTTCAAACTCAATAATAAGAAATCTATAACTGGGAGTCGGTACTCGGGAGTCAGTACTCGAGCTTAGTGCTCTATTTTGCTACTCATTTTATTTCTAGCCAAACAAGACAATTCCAGTATAGAAGACTTTCTTACTAAGCTTCTAGATCAAGCAGTTTACTGTTTTGACACACCCAGTGCACCTGGGTCTTGGGGTCCAACTTGCTCAGGACTCTTTTAAAATTGGTTTGGATCAAGTAAAAGTGGCGATCACTGCCTCTGCCGCCAGGCAGAAAATTTTGCAGATTTAGGCACAAGTTAGGATCATTTTCATGGTGTCAGACTAGTAATATTTCTTGTGCTTTGAGGTATCAATACTGGGAAGCTTTCTTACAAGTTTGTGATATTTCAGTATAAAAAGATTCTTATCTTTTTTTTTTTAAATCTGAGTACTCGCTTTCTTGTTTTGAGTTTCTTAACTTGAGGTTTGGAGTGTAGTGGCGAGCTACAAAAAGATTTTTTTTCAGAGCTCAGAGTATTCAGTATTCAGTACAGTACGATCATACGATCAAGCAAGATCCTCCGGTCCCACCTCCCTCCCTTCCTCCCTTGATTTGGACAGTCAGTAGCCATGCAATACGCCACGCCTTGGTTGGCCAGCTCCAAGGCTCCAAGGCCAGCCAGCAGCCAGCAGCATCCAAACGCATGTAGCTATCCAAATCCAATGCACTACCAGTACTCCGAGTACTAGCTCTAGTAGCTGGTAGTAGCTAGTACATGTACTTCATTACCACTGACGTCCCGACTCTGAACTTTGCTTTGGCTACTGGCCGACTTGTCCTTTTCACCTACAAAGCCAAGACAGAATAATATGCAACCAACAAAAGTGGCTGCAACTCCTTGCCTTTGATGGGGAGATGCAAGTGAATTGGAACGAATAGAGAATACTGTAGGGTCTTGTTCAGTCTGCTTCTGCTTTCTGCCCATCATCCCTTCTGTTACATGTAGCCTTCTTGCTTCAAGCAATAGGCTGTCCAACACAACCAAGCAAATCGAGCGATCCAAACAATGACATATTATTACGACATCTGGGCTTCCTAGTCTGCTTGATGAGTTAGTTATGCTAGCTACACGTAATCGCAGGGATGCAACTCCCGACATACCGGCAGGGCTGCGGGGAGGAGCACATACACTCTTCACTGCGACTGAAATTGCAATTTATTTGCGCACCCTTGGGGGGAAATTTTAATAGTATGAAGTATGAACGTATGAACCACTCTTGAGCTGCGTCGAAGAGACAGTTGATGGTACCGGGGTTGAAATAATGTCTGACCAGCTATCTATGCTGTCACCCCACCCAAGATGAAAAACAGTGGCTACCCAGTCCAAGATGGAAGGCCGCGGCTGACAAAGAGTTGGATCAAGCACAGAGAAATTGGCAACTACCAAGAGTTATTTCGGGCGTTTGGAAACCAATGGTTCTTGCCAGCCGATTTCCTTTGCACTTCGCTCTCAAAACTCAATTTGCGCCTCTACAACTTGCTCCATCCTTGCATCTTGCATCCGGGCACCCTCAAGCCCTCCAGCTCTGTGCTACGGTAAACTCGTACCTTTCTGTTAAAATCATAATAAACTAGTATTGGTTAGATGTAGTGGATATCCGCCAGCGAGTTCGAGGAATCTAGTACTAGCTAGTAGGAAAAGGGTCCAAAGGCTTGTCTGGGAGACAGGTAAAAAGGGAGTGACCAGTGCTGGGGGAGGGCTACTAGGTTCCAGAGGGACATACGGAAAGTGAAGCCGAGGCTAATGAGCGTTGGAGATGCAGTGCAAGATGCGTGGAGATGTTGAGTGCTAGCTAATGTTTGGTGTGCACATCTTGGTGGAGATAAAGAAATGGCGGGTGGTGTAGAGGGAACTGGTGGGGTGTAATGAGAGGTGACAGTGGGAAGGAGACCAGTTGGAACAAAATAGAAAGTAGCTGACAGAGAGCATTGGAAAAGGGTGGAGATCTAAGGTGGTGGGTAATGAAGTAGAGGATTCCGTGGTACAACACATAAAAGAATGGGCAAATGGACCAAGGCCACCAAAACGATCATGAATGGGAGTATGATGATTCCAGCCTGATGACAGCAGCAAAGTACGGTACTGGTCATTGCTGCTCCAGCCACTGTAAATTAGATCTAAGTCCTCTTAGGTGAGTCTGGTAAAGGGGTGGGCGGGGTTGTCTTGAGATGTAGGCTTTGTATCAGAGAATGTAGAGCAAGGTGTGACCACCAGTCATCAATGGCCAGAATGAAGCAGGGTGTACGGGAGCTGGGCGGATGGAGGAGGAGACCAACGACGGCTGGGCATTGATGTGGAAGGCCATGGTGCTGTCTAAATTGCATGTAGCATTTACTAAACTAGCCAAGAATCTAGCTGTGAGAGAAAATAAATTATCGATATTATTATTGTTGTTAATGCTCGGGCAATGGGATGTCAGGGCGAAAGGGGTGGAAGGCAGTGATCTGATTGGCTGAGAGGACCGAAGAACAATGTATATGTCAGCGATATATAAGGAACAAGATTCAAATATACTTAACGTACCATTTATAGATATTACAGAGTAAATGTGCTATCTATTCACCGTTTTCTGTTTTCGCGAAACTCGAAACAAGGATTCCTCCGTTCGTTCGATCGACAATGACAACAACAACCACCGGAGAGCCACTCGACAGTCATTATCTTGGCCAAAAAGCCACCAACAGCAGCAGCAGAAGACAGCATCATGGATAACACAACAACAACTGGCGCTGCCACAACAGCCACAGGAATGGGATGCCAAAGCCAGAATAGGAACTCGCAAAAGAAGAGAGCTTTTGAACTCGCTGCCAACAACAACAGATCGAAGAGAGCCAGAGAAGAAGGACCCCAAACGACACTGGGAGGAGAGGTAGCAGAAGTCTTTGATCCACTCAAGAACTGTGTCATCTGTAAGGCCAGACATCTTGGTCTCAGAGTCCCCAAGAGATCACACTCTGTCTTCTGTATTAAGAATAAAATAACAAAAGGACAAGGACCTTTGAATGCGCTGACCATGGAGACAATCAAAGAAAGCAGAAGACTCACCAGACAATTCAGTGCTCCTCTACCACTGAATGAGAGAGGAGCTGGAGGCATTCCACAGAGAAAATGGAGAAGCATTCTTTGCTGCTAGAACCAACACAGCCAAACCAAAGCAGAGCCGGCAACAGCAACAAAAGGCAGCAATGGCCACTCCAGTAGCTCTTTGTGAAAAGGTAACCACTCTTGTTAATGATACTGCCTTTGTGGAAAAGCACAAGAAGAAAGGAGCACCACTGGCAATGCTAGCAATGGCAGAAGCAGTGTCAGAATCCATTACAAGGTCAAAGAACCAGGAACTATTCCAGCAACATTTTGATGGACTCACCATGACAGTTCCTCCACAGAGGAGCAATTCGAGTCTCCTCACTACCACTCCATTGTTGGGCAGAAACTCCTTCTAGTGGACTGGAATCGATGTGAATCACTGTACCCTGCCCTGATGGAAGATGTCTGGCAAACTCAAGAATACAAGGACAACTGGTCACACAACAAGACTTGTTCCCCATCTTTGGCATCACTGGTCCTCCTTCTTGGTGTATGGTCATGTCCATGGTTTGTGAAAGCTGCAACAGAAGATTCGATGCAACTCTGCAGAAGTGCTGTCTCGATCCCAGACCATGCTTATTGCTCTATCCAGTGGAGAAAAGTACGCTCTACCTAACAAGCTAGTCACTTGGACAGAACAGCAACTGGAGTGTTTGACACTATAATGGTTACCTATGGAAATGGTGAACTCTGCAGCCGGCTCATCTACAATGCAATCAACAGACAGTTCATTAGGGCCATGGCATCATACTTCTCCTATTGGGAGGAAGGACAGATCCAGATCCCTTTCTTCAAAAGGAGGACTTACATCAGACAGTATTCCTCCCCTTGGTGACACCATCAGAGATATATATGATGCTGCTTGTGCTTCCAACAGGAATCCGTGGAGGATCAGTGACAACCAAAGGCACACAAGAGAGATCCAAAGTGTCAGTTCAACAAAGGAATCTTCTGTCAAGACCATACCTTTCAGGTGTCAAGAACTACTCCAGAGTCTTGGTGCTGCTGCGTTTGGGATGCTGCCACAGAGACTGGTGAGATTGCATGTTGCTGTTCTTGTTCCCACCACCAAGACCATCCACTCTCCCATGCTGCCATGCAGCTAGCAAGGAGGAGCAACTTCAAACCAGCTGCCATGTACAGCGAACACATGGCCCAAAAAGGATGACTATGGGAGTCTCTTTCAGGTATCGAGGGAAGACTTGGCCTGTTCCATTATGAGAAAAGGATTCTGTCAACTTTGAGGAAGGGTCACATTGATTACTTTCAAGCAATGGGAGACCTCTTGGACTGCTCTATGAGTACTCACCAGATGACTATGAGAAGGTCCTCCATGCTTGAAACATGGCCTCTTGTCCTCCAATGGCAAGCACTACTCCATGGCAGAGATCTCCGACATGCAAGCCTCCAAGGTATTCAGAGATCGGTACTCAAGTATCTGAGGAAGAAGATGAGAGAACCAGAGACAATGAGACAGAAGTTGCAACAGTGGTTCTGCAGTACAAGGTGACTGCCAGTGATGGTAGCCAGCCAGACAGGGCCGACTCGATCCAGCAAGAACTATACCTTGTTACTCAGACACCAAGCCAGCTGTAGAGAACTGTGTGGAGAAAGCTGCTCATTGGCTGATCCCCTGCATGGAAGAAATGTATGACACAATCCAACCTTCTCCAAACTCCAAGCACAATCTTCAGAGTACCTATCAAGGAGAGGAGAGTCAAAGTTAGAGCTTTCCATGACAAGTTTGCCCACTTTGGCAATGGTGGAATGAGAGGGAGCCTTGCTGATGCACTCAACCTGCTGGACTGCTAGATACAAACTCAAGATTGACACAAGAAGCCTTCCTGTCAAGAATCAGTGGCAGAAGGAGTCAATTCCAGCTTGGATGGGAGAAGGTGGTTCCATATTGAACCATTCAGAGTTGGCTTACCTGAATGAAATGCACAAGCTGTTGGTCTAGACAAGCCATTTCCAAATGCAGAGCCATTGCAAAGGACACTGGAGAGGATTCTTTTCAGACTTCATTGTTTGATTCAAACCTCACAGCAGAAGTACTCACCAAATGATTGTTGCTTGTGTAGATTTGTGCACCAGTCCAGTTGAAGCTTCACAACCACAACCGGTTCCACAAACCACAACCGGTTCCACCACCACAACCGTCCACAACAACAACCCCACAACCGTTCCACAGCTCCAACCTCCACCACCCAATCCACCACCACAAGCAGCTCCTCCTGTAGCACAAACAAGAAATTCTTACATTGGTAACCTGATTCTCTATCAGCAACAACACCAGATTCAAATGATGCAACTTGCCTTAATGCAGCAGCAATTGCAGCCAATACTGCCAGCTCCTTCCAGCAACCTCCACCGAATGGTGCTGTCACAAATACTGCCATTGGTTGACACACAGGAGAGAAGACCACCACATGATCCCCATTGCCAATCTAAATTGAGTGGGTATGGGTAGCAACAATATTTAGATCCATCAAATTCATTTCTAATTTAGCCAGTAACTTACATAATCATTGCCAAGAAATCATCACCATAGTCTCACTCATCATCTGAATCAATGCCAATGAAATCAATAACCATAGTCTCACTCATCGCAGCCAATTCCTGGAAGGAAATATTCTTCTTGTGGTCATACCAGCGGCAACAATGAAATGCAAGCATCCATATAAAACTGTCCTTCAAGGGAGGAACCTCATAGCTCTCACTGATCCTTTCCCTCACTAACCAATAGATGCACTCAATGCAGATGTCCTTCCTTTCACAGGGATGTGGCGACGGCGACTCCAGCATTTCAGAGAGGGTGGAGATGACAGCTCTGTTACCATTTTGGACTTTTCGAAGGCCTGAAGCTAACATGTAATCCATGATGTCGGTCATGGCAGGAGAAGTGGCTTGCATGCTCCTTGCAATATCAAATCCTCAAGAACCGTCACTTCCATGCTGGTTGTCCAAACAGAATTATCCTCCTCATCACTGTTTACCCACAAATGACATACTTGATTGAATCCTTGCCTTGTACCTCAGCTCATTGAATGGGTATTGTTGACACTTTGCAGCCACTTGGAGAACCATGGACTAGTAGCAATCCTCATTGTGACGTTCGGTGGAAGCGACGTTGGTGGAAGGACGACGTTCGGTGGAGGACACGTTCGGTGGAAGGACGACGTTCGGTGGGGACGTAGGAGTAGTAGTGGTTGTTGTTGTTGCCAAGAGTCTTGCCCCTACCCACGTAGTCGCTGACTAAGACAAAATAGACCAGCAGGCGTCGGTAGAGGAAGGATCGTCCGTAGAGGAAGGAGTGTCGGTAGAGGAAGGAGTCACGGTGTCGTCCGATCTGGTTGCACGCCGTTCGGTTGAGAGCGATCGAACGACTCTTCAGCCAAAGTAACAACAGTAGCAGCAGAGGACAAGATAATAGTGTTAGCAATCATTAGCTATCGCAAACAACAACCGCCATTGTCAAACAGTAACAACAACATTCTTACCCGGTGTAGGACGTCGCTGTTGCTGTGGTGTCGAAATTTCGAATTGTGGGAGGGTTTGGTGTCAGCGAAGGATTGGGAAAGAGCCAGCCAGAAGGTATCGGAATATCCGTTGGATCAATTTGAATTTGATCAACGAACCTCTCTGGTGACGTATTTGCTGACATATACATGTTCTTCGGATGTAGGAGATTTAACGGAGAGGGGCCGATGACCAGGTCATTGCCGTTTCCCCTCTTTCTGGTTCATTACTGGCATCTTCGTGACCAGATCTTTAGCCCTGCCTGCTCTCCAACCGGAATCTGGAACTCAACGATAACCCTCTCCTCTTCTTCTTCTTTTCCCTCCCCGCGCTCATGCCTAACCCCCCCATAAAGTCATGGGAAACACCCCCGGTGCTGAAGGCTTTGGCAATGACAAGCAATGCGATCTAGCTCCAAAATCGTTGGCGAACTCCAGCGTTCGGTCCACTGAATCGCCAACTCTGAGCACAGTGCTTCTCAGCTTCGATGATACTGGCTAGTAGGCACTGAGCGCGAAAACTAAGGGCCTGTATCCTCTTTAGCCCCCAAAAGTTGACCCTGAATTTCAGACATTTAATGTTGTTGCCTCCCATGGTGCTGTTGTGTATGTCGAACGATGAGTTCTTGGTTCAACACTGGCCGCAATTCTGCTTCTTTTTCGGAGAATGCATCTCGAGAACAGAGCAAATAAGTTAAACGGTGGTCTAGTACTACTCCTGGCTTCGAGCTTAACATCCACATGGCGCAATAATGACATCCCAACCGGCCAGCTTGTGCAAAGACAAATGAAATATATGCATGTTTTAAAATAAAGTAGGCTGCTTGATGTACCTTTGGCAGCATGTAGCAAGTAAACTGATAGAACGTGCTGCGGGGGCGCCAAGCATCCGCAAACTCTTTCTTCCGTTCTGAAAGTGCAAAGCGAACCACGGCTGCGGATTGCGGATACAGTTTCATCCGTGCGTGGATAGACAAGAGTGAAAGCAATTTTAGGACTGGACCAACTTGGGTCCAAACAACTCCTCCCCCCAAATCTTATGGTTCATCTCTGTTGAAATGGAAATCTCAAGTGGTCTCTGAAAGCGCAACCGCTCAGCCTCTTCTTCCTGATTTCGAGATGTAAGGTCCATGCAAATTGTTTGCTTCACTACAGACCCTTTGGCTGTCCTCCCTCGTCCCACGGCATGGACACACACACACCGCATGCCATATCCAAAGGCATTTCTCAATCGCCCCGGTGTGCGTAGCGGACCGACGGTGCTGTTGAGTTTCGGAGGCGGAGATTTTCCAACCAATGATTGGGAAAGCGGTTTGGGCTCCTTAATTGGATTCGTTCCTTGAGACAAAAGTGTGCTAGGTACCACCCGAGGCGCCACCGTTGACAGACCAGCAGCTTTCTTGTCCTCGAAGGGGAAGATATCAGATAGGAAGTCGATGGCCTCGGTGAGCTCACATTCAGGAACATCGAGGCTCGACCAAGGCGCCGGTGAGGCGGGCACAACCCTGGTATCTGGAACTTCAGGCTGGCTGTAATCCGATTCCCAGTCACTTGTATTGGAGACAACAGACGCAACCGATGGCCTCCCTAGAAGAGGACTTGGGCTGAAACAAGTTGTCTTCGACTGATCAATGGATAGCAAAGTCGGCTTGACGAGCGTCCTTCTCGCTTCCTTTGACTGGATGCTCCTCCTGCGAACCAAGCTGGTGAGAAGACGAGGACTGCCACGTCGAAACAGGCTGTGCGTGTGGGTTTCCTGGTGGACTCCACTACTGGATTGGTGCTGTAAACGAGAGAAGCCGTGCAAGTCGAGCAATCGATGGAAGGAAGAGAGTTTCGAGATGAAAAAGTATCTGGTGTGCATCGAGAACGAAAAGACAAGCGTATTTAGGCTTCTCCCCTTTCAAAAGCTGACCAAACGATAACGACATCGTATGCATACCTGGGCATTATCAACGTCGAGAACTTCGAAAAGTCGTGAATAGCGAAAGACGTGCCATTGGGCTCCCAAGATACCGTCTCTTCAAACGGTCCACCAACGTTGTTTGTGTCTGAGCATGCCTGACCTAGCATTTTATACAACTGAAGTGGAAATGATACGTTCTTGTCGTCATCCTCACCCTGGGGAGAAACACCACGGACCATGCTGTTTCGTAGCTTCCACGGCATGGGTGCAGAGCTACTGGGTTCCAATAGAGGTAGCTCCAGAGAGTGAATTGTCAGGGGGCAGGGCATGTTAGCAATCATGGTGGGGATTTGGGATTTGATGAGAAGAAGCAGCTCGAGCTTATCCATGCGATTAGCGACGCTTAGTTTGAAATGTGGGAGCCGGTGTTTCTTGGTGGTTCACAAGCTGAAAGAGAGAGCGTACTACCAGTAGCTTTCGACGGCCGGAAGAAAAAGATTCATTCGCAAGATCGGCAGATCGGCTGCTCCACTTCTTCCAAAAATGACTGCGAAGTTAGCATTATTTTACTAAACAAAAAAGAACTTATGGAGAATTCTGGCAACTGAGTTACCCTTTCAGTCATTTTTCTGTAATTGGGATATATGACCTGCCATCTGAGAAATGTCTTCAAAGGCAAGCATGGGTTAGAATAGATTGGCTGATGCGTGGTTGAATTGCCTTTTCAGCCATTCAGGGTTCTTTCGGTCGAATTATTTGGTTCTTGGGGCAAAGTGCCGAAGGAGAAAGGATGGTCATTCCAAAAAATCCAAAAATCATCCTGTCCTCCATCCCATAAGCTGTCCCATGTTACCATGTTACTAGGTACCATACTCAGAAACTTTTACACGTGTAGTCTAGCTCCACTTACCGGGAGGTTTGGAGGTTCACGGGGTGGAGCAGCTTGGAAGAGCAGCTGGAAGGTGCGGAATGCGGTGACAGGTTAGAGCTGTTGAAGATATCTACAGGGGTGGTACCTGTAGCGGTATGCATAGATCTAGCTAGCTATGTAGCTAGAGCCTAGCTAGCACGGAAGGACTGAACAAGTAAGTGTTTGAGTCAAGTCGAGTCTCCGTGGAGACGTTTGAATCAATCATTCGATTGAAGATTCGATAGAAATTCATTCCACAAGGCCCACGGTAATTGAATGCCATTGAAGGACGAAAGAGAAAGGTCTCAAATTTTCTGGTCAGTCTTTGAGCAAGCAGTCTTGCTGGCCTCAAAACTTTGCTCTTTTGTGTCTTCAAGGTTGGGGCTATTATTGTCTTGGCCTTACTGGCTTGCAAACAGAGCTCTTTTTGTGTCTGGAAATGCGATTAGGGTTGGCGTTTTCGAGGTCGACTCGCTTGCACCAAAGCGACCCTCGCAGAAACCGCTTTGGCGACGAGGTCGAGAGCGACGGACTGCATTCTGTTGGTTGGTTGCTTCTTGTTTGTTGAGGCAATCTCCGTTGTGTGCGATCGCAGGAAACAAGCAAGGAGGCGTTGATTGATTGAAATAGTGAGAGGGACAGTGGCTTGTTTTGTTGTTGAGCAACGAACGAGAAAGAAGACGACGTTGACCCAAGTTGTTGTCTTGGCCGTGACAGTCAGTAATCCACAACCATGGGTCAGACAGCATCGCGTGAAAAGTTCCGAGAGTCCGTCAAGGCGTTGATCGAACTGGATGTGTCTAGCGATGATGCGGAATTCTGGGACGAGCTGTGGAAAATTCCATCGTCGGCTCAAGAGGTCTTTGAATTGATTCCTCCCGAAGCAGCGCGGCGACTGAGAGATGATCGGTTTGAGAATTTAGCCACCTTATTCACACAGGCAACTGCACAGCTGTGTCAGATTGTAGAGACGCCCTACAACATCTACTTTGATCAAGCGTTGAATTGCGTCCGTGTCTTGACTAGAATTCTGCCCTTTTTGCTGGAAAAAGGTGAGTCTAAGAACAATTTCAGCGGTTTTCTGCTCCAGCAATGACGCGTTCGGAAGTGTCATTTTTTTCTAATCACTCATCCAACCTTTCTTTTGACGTCCTCTTTCCAAAGGTGATTTGGGTGATGCGGACGAATTTGTGGAGCAGCTATGCTGGGGAACAGGTGCCTCGCCAATCCCAGGAGATGAAAAGATTGGCTTGATGGTCGGAGGAGCCAAGGAGGATGAAATGTCCACACAGTCAGCTGCCAAAGACAAGGCCAACAAACCTGAAGATGAACAAGAGCCGTTGGCGCTGTTGGTCGTTCACGCAGCAATGCACATGCTGTTTTTACCTCAATTCACCTGCGATTTCTACGAAGATGCCGACAAGGGAGGCAAACGAGGCAATAACCGCCGCGAACACAACACCAAGGAGGACCGGGAGATGAGAGCAGAAGCTGGGTTGAGGGAAAAGAAGGTCGAGTGGGGAGTCCCGATTCTGCCTCGACCAACTAGCATTTGCTGGTCGCCCGGTGCAGGGGTCAGTGCATCTGAACTTGGCTTTGATGCTGCTACGCGAAAGTACGACAAAAACCGCATTGAAGTGCTGCGATTGATGCTAGCAGCATGCTGCGATCCCCTCTTCTCGCCAGCCGATGAATACAATCCACTTGCCAGTCGATGGCTGGCGGTCGCCACCGCTGCGGATGCTCCCAACGCAATCTGCCTTTTCTACAGTTTGCTCAACACAATTCTATCCTACGACCCACGAGGCGTTGCAACGATGTCTGGCTTTTCGGAAGGCCACCACGTCAAACTGGTAGAGCTATCAGTCCAAGTGCTGTGCGTACTCTTGGACTGCGGATTGCCTGGCAGCCCCGAGCCAGTTCTGGATCACAATGCCGTTCCTGTCGTAGAATTCGACATGGCTAGCAAAGGGGGATTCAACATTATGCGAACGCTTTTGGCACGCATGAACTCATCGAAGGAACTCACATTTGTCTTTGACGGATTTGCGCGCCTTTTGCGAAACGTCTACGAAAGTGAGAACAACTATCTGCCGCATGCGGCTCCTGACTTGGAATGTTTCCAAGAGCTGCTGGTGTTGCTGTGGAAATTCTTGGAGGAGAATCCATTGTTCATGAATCACGTACTGACAAAGTGCAACGTGAACAAGCTCATTGTCCCCATTTGCTTCCTCATGTACAAGAGTCGCAGAGATCCTGCGCAGATTGGATTGGTGCACATTTGCACGTTCGTGTTGCTCAAACTCAGCGGAGAGCGCAGCTTTGGCGTTTCGCTCAACAAACCGTTCCAACAGAAACTTCCAACCGATCTCCCACTGTTCTCCGGTTGTCATGCCGACTTGTTGACCATCACCCTTCACAAACTCATTGTCAACGGTGCATACAAGTTGGTACCACTTTATTCCTGTTTCTTGACAATCATGTGCAACGTCAGTCCGTACTGGCGTAGCATGAGTCTCGTGGCGGCTGTCAAGCTTGTCAATCTGTTCGAGCTGTTCAGCAGCCCCAAATTTTTGTACAGCGGTGAATACGCCCATCGACACTTGGCATTGCTGTTGGAAGTCTTCAACAACATCTTGCAATACCAGTACCACGGCAACGCCCACTTGGTGTACGCCATTGTCCGACGAAAGGTAAGGAGGAAATTCATTCGTTGTCGCTAAATGACGTTCTTTGCTGTGTTTTTTTTTGTCTCACTCAACCAGTCTCCTCCTCATTTACTTCTTGATCAATAGGATTCATTCGGCAACCTTGCGTCACTCACATTGCAAAAGGCGCAATCGCAATGCCACAAGATCTACGGAGACCACACAACAGTTGCTGGCAACCGCGACAAGATGACATTGAGCCAAAAGGGCATCCCGAATATTGACGGTGGCGAAACCACAAGCGCACACAGCAGTGTTACCGGAACACCATTCCAGCCCACAGAAGCTTGGCTGACCGAACTCAAGGAGAGTCTTCCAATGGAAACTGTAACGCGCCTCTTGCAGCATCTTGTCCCAGTTGTGGACGAGATTGTGTTGAAGAAGCAAGGCGTCGTTGACGAGGCTGAGATTCTGGCCGTTCTCAATGAAATCACAATGGTAGGGTTGCTGCCAGTTCCCCACGCCATTGTCATTCGCAAATATCAACCGAACCAATACACAGCTCTTTGGTTTACTGCGTTCATGTGGGGTGTCATCTTTCTGCGGAACCAGAATCTTCCGCTGTTCGATGGCGGCTGCATCGAACTGTTCCAAGTATCAGTACAGGAAGATGACGATTAGACCAACCAACTGTGTTTTTCGGTTCCGCGCTCCCGTTTGAGTTGCAGAGCGGAACATGCTTCCATAGATTGTAAATGTCCCGTGCAGGCACAGTAAAAAGCGTCGTCAGTGTACGAAAGAATCATCCTCAGCCTACTAACTACTACGTAAACGAATATTATAATAAACCACACGTTTCTTTCCTCGCTCATTTCGGCAGCCACCGCCCACCCAGTCGATCTACTAGTAGCGTCGTTCTTTCGCTGTCGGTTCACCAGCCCTTTGGATCCTATCTTCCAGCCCAAACAAATCCTAAAGCCGCAAGGAGGGAACAACGCTGCTGAAACATCATCAGTACTTCCATTCGTCAACAAGTTTAGGTTGGGCAATTTCTAGCATCTCTTTTTCTGTCTTCCGTCTACATGCAAACATGCACAGCCGCAGCTTCCCGACAACATCCCGTCTTCCCACGGACGATGTCTACGATGTGCCAACTACCGTACCAGTACCAAGCATTCGTACACCAGCCATCTCGCGAAGCAATCTCCAGAAAATTACTATTCAGTGTCACCAAAAGCAACCCCAAGGTGGTTCGACGTGGCGCAAGGAGGCAACCACCGGTAGCTTGTCCCGACCTTACCCCGGCTGCCGGATCTGTTCAGCCCCACAGGCGATCGCCAGGCAACCGAATGCTTGCACACTGATCGAGCTAATCAGAATCCACGATTTTCAGTTCCTCGTGTTCTTCAATGGTGACTGCCTGCGGCACCATACTCGCCCTTCCAAACGTCTTTGTGGGCAAACTATCCACAACTTCCATAATGGCTTCTGTTCGACTGACAGCCACACAGGCAATGGTTTTGGCTAGATACAGAGTCACTTCACGTGGGATACAGGCCAGCAACGCAATGGCGTTTTCTCTGGTCATTGGGTGGAGGTCTTTGTTGTCGAGGATCATTCTCAAGCCCCGGTCACCCACCACAGCATAAAGGAAAGCTCCAAGAGGAGATTGCTTCACGTCAAAGCTGGATTCTGACCGACGTCCACCTGACAGGATTTGGTAGACCAGCATGTCCAAATGATCATCCACGTCATCTTCGTCGGCGCCAACGCCATTGAAGAAAGGATTGTCCTTGGCACCAGGAAGCGCGTCATTGATGGATTGTGAATTATGGTGACGTGAGGGCAGATCTCCCACAAACAAACTGAGAGGAGCATCCCCTCCAGTTAGGGCTGCAAAGGCAGCCAAAACGCTAGCAGAGAGCAATTTGGCCCCCACATATTTTTGTCCCAATTCCAAATTCTTCCTGGCTTGTTCTGTGAGCTTTGTGATTTCCTCAGATGGTGGGTCATTTTGAAAGGTGGCAAAAATCGCTGCCGGATCCAGGAAATGAAAGAACCCGTTCATTTTGAAGAGAGAATGTTGGAATTCCATGACGGTGAACAAAAAGCTCCGTCGCAGGGTGGTGTTGGTTTCAGTCAGCAAGCTCCATGTGTTGTCCAAAAAGTAGTAGATGTCGTCTGATCCAAAATTTCCAATATCTGCATTGGCAACCTTGGCAGCCCGTTGGACAGCTCTGACTAGTTCTTCTGTGGCCATTCCAAGACTGAAGTTGTCATTGGTCTCCACCATGTGATCGTACAATTCTTCCATGTGAGTTTTCTTTCCTTCCGTTGGTTTGTTTTTGAACGGGATAGTGGCTGCAATGCAGCAGGCGATTTTGGCACACTGTGCTTTGGTGAGATGGTCCTCCAATTGACGTACCGCCACCACAGCACTCAAGAATTCATTGAGTCCCTTTTGCCCAGTGATTTCCTCCCCCAGATGGTATCCAAAAATGTTTTCCACCATGGCGAGGGGGGCATCATGATGGTCAGCCCCATGGGCTCGACAGGTGTAACCGTCGGGTTGGAAGCATCCATGTAGAATATTCTTTTGATCTATGCTCAGACCTCCATCAACATTGTAATAGATACAGTCATGAAACATGGCCGCCAACACAGCAATAGGATCATTGTCGTGAAAGTCCTTGCTAATTTCAAAGACATGCTGCACGGAATGATAATTGCGACTGTCCCCCGACATGCATTCGTGGATGAGAATGGCCATGGACTCCAATTTGGGAGCATTAATGTTTTGAGCATCCAATTTGTCGAGACAATCTTCAAAGGTCACAAATAGACGACTCATGTAGGTTCGGGGTTTGTTGTTCTCTACCACACGTTGGTTGAGATGACGGAAACTGGTGAGGGTTTTGGATTCCAACATTTTGATGAACCGATTGCGACTGTCTACGGTCGACATGCGACGAAAGCCGGGAGGTCGTGGCGCTGCTGGTAGTAGAGGAACTTCCACTTCCGATGTGTTTGTTCTCGAAAAGCCGTTGTTGCTACTGGCAGCTCGACTAATATTACTGGAGCCGATATCGCTGGCGTTGCTGTTGCTCCCCGCACTGGTGGCACTGTCCAGGGTTTTGGACCGACCGATGCGGACCGGACTATTCCTGGGACTACCGCTTCGGACTCGCATGCCCCTAGGGACACGTAACTGGCTGGATCCATTGGCGGGTGAATAGGGACGATTTCGAGTGGGCGACGGAACCTTTTCCTTGCGAGGTTTTCGACGTCCCGCACGTCGCGCCACACTATTGACGATATCGTCCAAATCTCCCGTGAGCGACCTGGCCACCATGGATTGCGACATTTCACTATCATCATCCATTCGTCGTCGGGCATCACGGCGAGGACTGCCGCGAGGACTGTGTGCGATCGTGTTGCTGCGATCCAATCCAGCCGAGGCGGAGTTATTCGAGTTGTCCATGGTGTTCGTGGGTTGGCTTCGTTGGCGTTGGTGCTGTCGGACCACGTTTTCATCCAAGGAACCTGTCCGATGAAAGGCTCCTGTTCCTTCAGGCTTGGTAACAGCATTCTCCTTGGCCGTCATGGTGCCATGAAAGGGAAGGGAAGCAACTGAATCAAGGGAAATCCAGGGAAGAACAGAAGAGGATACCCCAGAAAAAGAAAAATCACAAAACACCCTTCAGCGCTGATTGTTCTTTGAGCGGAGCCAGTTTTTGGTCTCTCTCAAGCAAGCCTTGTAGCCAAGCTAATGTATGTTACCCCGCTTGCTAGCCAGCTTATTGTGGTGATGAATAGAGAGATGGCGAGACAAGGGTGTGAGTGACCAATGGTGTGTGAGTGAGTGTGTGCAGGTCCTTGAATGGTTGGATCCTGTCGTCACTCGACTGTGTGTGAAATCGTTATGCAGCAATTGAGTGAGTGGTTGACTTGAGCTGCATACAAGGGAACACGTTTCCCTCGTCTGCAAGATACCAATAGACATCAGAAACTTCACTACTTCGGTATATACCAGTACCGGTACAGTAGCTACCGGTAGTCTACTTTGATCCTCTAGCTAGCTACAGGCACTCGACCTCATTACCGGTACCAAAGGATATGTAAGAGTAACATGGAGAGTAAGCTGATATTGACTACTGCAGGAACTGAGCTCAACATGCCTACTAGTAGTGCATCTAGCTAGCTAGCTAGTACAAACACCTTCCTCCATCCATTCTGAACTCTTCTCATCAACCAATATACCGATTGTCTGACAGCCCGAACCTTGTGAGCGCATAGGTACCGATGGCCCTGATCGATGAATAGCCGAAGCGTGTCCTGCACTGGTACAGTACCAGGGGAGCGATTGGAGTCTATTCCTGAGCCAAGACCAGTTCATCGGGCAAAGCATTTGCCTCCAAGGAGCTCTCACTGCAGCTGAGGGCCTTGGTGGGTTTTCTGGTGGCTCCTTGGAGCTAATAACATCATACAGTGTAGTGGAGGAACTGGCTACCTGTAGCTAGCTAGCACGCGGTACCGGCATCCACTGGTGGTACCATCACCGTCATTTGTTGGTCTCTGCGGTGTACCGTAATATCTTAACTAAAAGGCAATTGTGGGTGGAGTTCTGGTGTCTCGTAAAACAATAAGTCCTGTGGCGTCGTCCTTAATAATTGCAGTAGTTATTGCTGAATCATAAAAGTTTTATTGATTTTTCTTCTCAAAAACCCTTTTTTCGAAGGTTCCAAAACCATCCACAAGACTCCACTCCACAAGCGACACACCCAGCACACAGCCACTGGTCACATCACTGTAGCCATCCTCTTCCGTCATTGCGTCATTGCCAATGAGAACGGCAGCAACTCAACTCAACTCTCCTTCCTGCTCACCACTGACAGTACCGTACTGTATTTGCCTGCAGCCTCTTGAAGCCTTCAACTGAGTCTTCAATTCTCTCGAGCTGTTGTGCTTGTTGGAACCTTTTGTTGTGTCTGTTTGAAAATTGCCATTATTCATTTGTTCCAAACCGAAAGCAAATGAGAAACAGGATGGCTTACTTTGGAAGAAGACTACAGACTATTTTTTTGCTATTGATTATATTCGTCGTCGTGTGGCTTCCATGTGTGTCTACTTCAGTCATCAGTAGTGAAGGCACTTGCAGCAGTGATGGCATGGAACAAGACTGCGACTACAAGGGCGTGAATGACAGCTACAGCAGTGAAACGCCAGAGGATGATACTGATACTGATGATGACGATGAAAGAACACTGACTATTACACACAAGGATGGCAACAACAAGGAGACTGTGACGATTGAACTGGGCGATGACTTGTTGCATCGAATTCACTTGGCATTGCAAGAGAGTGGCGTGCTCTCGGACGACAAGGAACGCATTCAACAAATTGCCATGGAAGAAGTGCACAAATGGCACGCGGAAGAACAAGACAATGAAAAGTTGCGTTGGCAACATCAACAATCCAAACAGCAACAACAATTACTCGAACAAACCGACTTTCCGTACACATTACAACCGCCACCACCTCCCGTCAAGGGCGAATACTCGTTGAAATTTGTCCAACAAGAGTGGTCTCCACCGGGAGGTCATCGCTACGCGGAATATGCCACGGGACAGTCGCCCTATTTTTTGACTTCTGAGCTCAAAAAACAATCGGACGACATTGCCCGATTGCGACGACCGTACATTAAACGCGCCATGGAACACGCGTGGAAAGGCTATGTCGATCATGCGTTTGGAGCCGATGAAGTTCGACCCCAGTCCAAACAAGGGACCAATCATTGGGGGGGCATTAGTGTCACACTCGTCGATTCGCTCGACACACTGTTGTTGATGAACATGACCCAGGAATTTCGACACGCCCGCGATTACGTCCAGCATGAATTGTCGCACGATCAAAATCGAAAAGTATCCGTCTTTGAAACCACCATTCGCTCTCTCGGAGGACTCCTCAGCGCTTACGACTGGTCCCGCGATGCCGTCTTTTTAGAAGAAGCCATGGATCTGGCACGACGACTCATGCGGGCGTTTGAACATCCCGTGGCGGGAGAAACGATATTGCCGTTTGGCGAAGTCAATCTCCAAAGTGGATCTTGTAATATGATCCCCTGGGCGGGTGGCAATGCCATTTTATCGGAATTTGGAACGCTGCAGATTGAATTCCGGTACCTCGATGAAATTATGCGCACGCGCGAGACACGGCGATTTCGGGACAAGGTGGAAACGATTTTTGAACTCTTGCACGAAATGTCACCCGATAATGGACTCTTTCCGTATTACATGAAGACGGATCATACTACTGATCAAACTGCGCCCAAAGAGTTGGGGCGCAGTTCTTCCAACAGACTCAAAAAGAAGAAAAAAGCCAACAACGATCCACAAAACAAACCATTTTTTACCAATGACCACTTGACATTTGGAGCCATGGCCGATTCCTTTTACGAGTACATGCTCAAAATTTGGTTACAAGGAGGAAAGACCGAACCCATGTATCGGGACATGTACGACAAGGCCATGCAGGGCATGCACGATGAACTACTCCATGTTTCCACACCATCCGGGTTGACATATCTCGCCGATCAGGTGGGAGGAGGAAACAATAAGAGAAAACGGATCCATCACAAAATGGATCACCTATGCTGCTTTGTGGGGGGTATGCTGGCATTGGGAGCCTACACGGATCCACTCGGGTTGGAGTCGCCGCGAGCGCAACGGGATTTGGAAACTGCCAAGGTGTGTATTTTGTGTGCTGTTGCTGTGTTCGTTGTTCTCCAACACTTCTTGTTGGTTGCTCACGATTGCATGTTTGGATGGTTTATTTTTGTACGGCAGGCACTGACGTATACGTGCTATCAGATGTATGCAAGAATGAACACAGGCATTTCTCCAGAATATGTCGAGTTTTCGGCGGGAGAAGACTTTAAGATTGGAAAGGGAGCACCGCACTACCTCCTCCGACCAGAGACGGTGGAATCCATGTACATTCTCAATGTCCTGACAGGGGATCCAATCTACCGAGAGTGGGGATGGGAGATATTTCAGTCCATTGAGAAGTATTGTAGGACTCATGTTGCCTATGGGTCTCTGAAAAATGTGCAAGAGGAAACATCCAATCCAAGGGATGACATGGAGTCCTTTTTCCTGGCGGAGACTCTCAAGTATCTGGTAAGTTGTGTTGTTTGTATTCTTCTAATCCGGACTGATGGATGAGCGGTGCCCGAGAAGACGAAAATCCATTAGACTCGACTCACCACTCTTTGAATCACTTGTATGTATGTTGGCGAGCAGTACTTGCTCAATGATCCTGACTCCAAAATTGATATCCTGAACAAGCATGTATTCAACACGGAAGCCCACCCGATGCGGATATTTCCTGTGATTGAGCAAGATCTCAAGGAAGATGCTAGGCAGAAGTAGAACCGGTAGGATGCAGAAAGGAAGGAAGGAAGGCCACAACCAGGAGCTGCAGTGAACACAACGGCTGGGAGTACCATTATGATTATGCTAGCCAACTAGCCCACCAGGTATTAGTCTAAGAAATGACACACAAAGTGAGCGAGGGAACCAAAGAGAGTTCAGAACAACGAAGACATGCACAAATGTCTTGCATCTTGCCACCAATACCATCTCGAATAATAAGGTTATTTTAGCGCCAACCTACAAAGCAAATAACATACACATTCTTCAACTCGGACAACGAGCCGCTCAAATGTAACAAGCCGCGTCTTTGGCCTTGTCTCTCCTCTTCTTACGAGATGGCGGGGCTGATGATGAGACAACTGGCTTCTCAAGCACCAGGGTAACCATTTCCAGCAGTCGAACAATGACATTCTTCTTTCCATAAACCTGCTTCGCCAAGTCCAATGGTGTCTGATTTTCCTCATCTGCTGCCAAGGCCGCTGCAGGATCAACTTCCAGCAACAACTCAACAATGGCATAGTGTGCCTTGGCAGTCACAGCATAATGCAACGGATTTCGCCCGCGATTGCAGACCGACTTTGTGGTGGTGGGGGCATGCACCAGGAGCGACTTGACCACTCGATACGATGACTTGTGCTGGCAGGCCAGATGGAGTGGTAAGAAGCCACCATTCGGATCTAAACTGGTTGCAGCTTGTGGGTACGCCTTCAGCAAGACGTCCACAAGTCCCACGGGCGCTCGGTAGCAACAGGCCAAATGAAGGGCCAGACGTTTCCACACAATACACTGCTTTGCGTCCTCGTCGGTGCCGTCGTCGTATTCCACATCATCAATCGTTGGATCGAGGCGATCATCCACGCCATGAAACCATTCTTGGGCAAGCTTGGGATCGTCCTCCGCCAAAGCAAGGGCAGCTTCCCAATCTTGAGCAATCAAAAGTGAGCTAATGGAAGCAGTCCTCTTTGGGGAGCCCAGAATGGAAGAGGATGACGACGAGCAGTGAATTTCCCACGGGACTTCTCGAGATGCATCGAAGCTGTCAACAAATAGGAGCGACCTGCATTGGTTGGGGCGAATGCAACAAAACACGTCAATGAAATGAGTGTGGTCAAGAAGATAAGAGGGCTCGATCATGATTGTGCAAAACAAGGTCTTACGGGTGGGTGGATGCTAAATCCTTCAGGTGGTCCAGTGGGCCCATCGAGGAGATGACCTCAACTGCTCCATCTTCACCAAAGTCTCCCGGCTCAAGTAGCGCCAAGCACTCTTGCTTCTGGGTGCATTCTTCCATGGCTTCAGAAATGTACTCACGAGGTGTCATGCTATGGTTGCCGCTTCTGATCTTTACCGACTCTGGCAGGGCTTGTCGAAGGACTAGTAACGAGTCCTTAAGCCGGGATGGATGGCGTTCATGGTGATGATGGTAGGGCTGCAGCATTGGTTGGTTTTGGCTTCCTGACTTCGTTGCAGGTGGGGGCGGAGGTGGTGGGGCTACCCAGGGGTCTAAAATCCACCCAGCGGAGACTATATGTATCGGCAGCATGCCCAAGACTGAACTCACCGCTCCCATGGGATGGGCTTCCAATAGCTGGCCTAACACTGCAGGAGAAGCTTGGTATAATGTCGCGACATGAATGGCAAGCAGTGAATTGTCGGGTGATCCCGCGCCATTGGCCATCGACTGCCACAAGGGCGAAAGGTCCCACGAGATGCCCCACAGTCCTGCTGCAGTGCCTCCATTTGAGAAGGTCTCCGAGGTGCTGTCTGTTTCCTGCGATCCAATAGGGAAGGGTGAAATGCCTCCTGAAGGGGACAATTGAAGGATGACCCCTTTTGGAGGAAGCTGCTCCAACAGGCCAGTGTTCGAGTCACCACCGTTCCACAGGTAGACTGAAGACGATTGACGAGACGATGAAGCCATCGAAGAACTCGACAGCGACTGCTCCATGAAGGACGCTGGGAGCTCGGCTTGTCCCGTGAATGGATCGAGATTGTCGTCTCCGTATATTGACGATGAGTCTCCCCCAGCATCAATCGATGCATCCAGTTGTCGATAGGGACGCCAAACCAACGAAAGGGCACGCCTTCCAAAGCTTGTCGACATGCTTCGATGATCCAGAAGGCTTTGGTTGGCGGGTGCACCTTCCTCAGGTGGGTTAGGTGGGTGCTCGGGCACGTTGGAGGATCGACCGCTGCTTCTTCGAGAGTCGCGAAATAGGCCAGGCGGGGATCTAGCGCCTCCAGAGCCCAGACGAGAATACTTTCTGAGTGCTCGAAAGGATCGCTTCAGCGATCGGGTGCCTTTGTTCGGCTGATCCATCATGCGGACAGGGACGGTCGCTGCCGAGCCATCTAACTTGAGGAATAAGGTGACAACAGCCGACGGTGGATCCAAAGCGACTACCAAGTGCAAGGGCAGTACCCGAAGTGGAAGATCATACAGCTCCAGCGAAACCGGTTGTGAGACTTCGTGCGGAAACAGCTTTGCCCGGATGAGCACTTTTTGCCAATCGCTTCGCAGGATAAGAGACATCAAAACTCTAGGTTCTCCTCTTTTTTGTAGTGGTCGTAGCTTTCCTCGTTGCCTGCGGCCGTCGTACGGCCGGGAGGGAGCTTCGGGCTGGCTTGAAGGTTTGGAAGGGGGTGCTTGACCCATGGCTTGCTACAGCTTTTGGAAAGAAGTATAGGGCAATAGCAGGTTCTCAGATGAAAGCGGAAATAATGAGGTCTGTTGCCTACAAGCAACCTGCACTGATGCGAGGCTTCGAAGACCTTGTTCTTGCTGTAAAATGCATCATCTTGTATACATCAAAAGCCGCGGTGATGTCTTGTGATGACTGCCCGGAATGAAAGAGAAAGTGCAGGGAAGAATC
The DNA here is from genome assembly GCA_903772945.1 of Seminavis robusta. Taxonomy (NCBI): domain Eukaryota; phylum Bacillariophyta; class Bacillariophyceae; order Naviculales; family Naviculaceae; genus Seminavis; species Seminavis robusta. The sequence goes on along the minus strand of CAICTM010000066.1, from coordinate 11,749 downwards.
TCTGGTAACGTTGCTGCAGTCTTAGCACAGCCATGCTCCCTGCCTTTCACATTTTACGAAATTGTGAGGACAGAGGAAGGAATGTTCGGAATCTTACGAGATTCACTGATGGGATGCTGCCTCTCCGATTTGCTTTCTGAATGGCTCAACGTTTGCCTCAACGAACTCAAGGTGCGACGCCATCCATACTTTCATCGGAAAATAATGGTGACAGTCTAACACCCGCTCGAGAAGATTCGGCTTGACAAGGGTTGGGCAAAGCCCAATCGCATACCAGGTATGTACCGCACAAAGAAGCTTTCGCCCGGCGGCGACACTTCTTTCCCTCTTCTCTAGCTAGCTTACTTACGTAATCAAGCTTCACACTCCGATCGACTTATCAGAACATTCAACGAAGGCTCCGCTACAGGCGGGAGAATTGAAGATCATGGCACAAACATAGCCACACCAAACGGAGTAGACAGAAAGCCTTCACGTGATAGACTTGACTTCGGAAGTTTAACCGAAGGATTCTGGAGTTGGCAGACAACTGATCCAAAGGACGTATCCCCGGCTGAATACTAGTAGCCTGCTGCCAGGTATCTACACTGTGCCTAATCTGACGCGGCCATACATGTAAAGACCACACAACCAGCCCCTCGTTATCCTTCAATTTGTTTGTCTTGTCATAGCCCTTTGACAGCAGAGCCCACATAAGAAGGTTTGACTGGTTTTATTCATTTTTCTTTGCGATCCATTCGTCATCCTTCGCTGATGCTTCCTTGAACTTTTCGTCCATTGCCAAGTACTTGTCCATCAAATCATGCATTGTAGTGTTGCTGGATTCGGCTTGTAATAGCTCGTCAATGAGCTCCGCATCAATACCCACATTCTCTACCAAGTACTTTCTGGGATCCATCACAGTTCTACCTTGGATGGCGAGCCCTTGACAAACCATTTGGCAACGTATGCGGCCTGGATCTGAACCCCCAGGGGGGTACCTGAAGGTGTGATAGATCCAAAAATGGCGCTCATCCACATGGGCCACGAAGGTGTGGACTTCAAACTGACGAAAGACTGGACGGATTTCACGGCGATAGCGAATGGCGGTACCACCCACGACAAAATTCACCTGAAAGAGACCTCTGACAGTGAGAAAACCGAAGGCAGAACGAATACATTAATTAAAAGAACAAACGCTGCTACCTGCTTTATTCTTTACCTTATCTTTATACATCGATTCCATAAGCCCATTGTAGGCGCACAGTTCCCATCGAGCATATTCGCTATGGGTCAAGTATGCTGCATTATTGAGGTGAAGCATGTAGTCACAGTCGAACAGTCCAGCCCGAAGAATGCGAAATGAAAGGATTCTTCTCTCCGATTCCAGCAAGACCCGAGTTGGGATCATGGCGGCGTCTCGCCAGCCCCTTCGCAACAGCAACCAGAGTGCGTGGAGTATGAATGAGCATAATAGTTTCGAGGAGGGTAGGAATGATTGTTTGGAAGCTCTTGGATCTTGGATCTTCGACTTGATGACACCGTTGATAATCAATAATAATAATAATAATAATGTGGATGAAGCCAGTAATACTGTGCTTAGGCCGGTCTCTACCGGAGCGACTAAAGTAGGGACTAAAGGAGTACTTTAGCACCTTGTTCAGTCGCAGATTTAGTCCGTACCCTTTAGTTACGGAGGTGTCTACCCGCCACGGACTAAATCTTGAACTATCCAGTTTAGTCGATATTTTAGTACAAACTTTAAGAAAACGTTATCTACCACGATCGACTAAACGTTTCGACTAACCAACGTTTTCGTTTTGGATTTCGCTAGCCAACGATTTCGCTGCCATTTCGCTAGCTAGCCTCTTGTTCATTTCGCTAGCTTTATTGTTATTACTGCACTGATAGACCATGTCCAACACCAAGAAGAAGGCTAGTGAAGAGGCGGAGGTTCCCTCTGTTGGGGAGGAAGAAGAGGAAGAGGAGGTACTGCTGAAAGAACGAGAGGAAGTAGCCTCTGATGATGGCGATGATGATGACGATGAGGACGATGATGAGAGTATGGACACTGCAGCCCTTGGAAAGGAGCTTTTGGATAGAGTCAGTAAACCATTGAGGAGATCTCCTCGGCATAAGACCGTCGCCAAGGTTACCACCAAGCCTGCCACCGCCAAGAAGAGACCTCGTTGTGGCAAAGGCGGCAAAGGCGGCAAAGGCGGCAAAGGCGGCAACAACAAAAAGAAAGTCAAGAAGACGACAGCTGTCGCTGATGACAAGGGCGAGGGCAAGTCCCAGCGCAAGCGTGGTTCGAATTTTGATGATTTTGAGGATCAACGATTGTGCCGTGCCTTCATCAGTGCCACACAGAGCATGAAGGGCACTGGTATGAAGAGAGGAGACTTCTGGAAGAATCGAGTTGCTCCAAAATACAACAAACTGCTTGACCAAGAGGCTGAACCTGATAACGAAGGTAACACTATCTATGTAACACGAGCCGCTGACCAGCTCCGTCGCCGTTGGAATTTGATTGCGGGACGCTGCCGAAAATTCATGGCTTGTTACCGTCGGGCCCATGCCGAGCACCGTACTGGATTCAATTCAGAGGAGGACTACATTGATTTTGCCGTGGAGCTATCGTTTAGTCTTGGCCACACGCACCAGCAATTTTATTGCTGTTTTATTTCACCGGTACTAAAAAATAGATGGCAAACTCCGGTACTTAATTGAACGTTTCGATATTTTCGTATGTACTTATGGCTGTAGATAATATAGCAGCGATAAAATAGCCGTTTGAGTATTATTCAGGAATCGATCCAGTGCTCCTTTCCCCTCACCACCGGTACACTATCACTGTAGCTCGAATGGCTATTTCGTCGCACCTCTAGTACCTTTATGTATAGACCTGTAACTTGCTTGATATTTGGTTGATTTTAGTCACCAGAACGTCTCCTGAAAGAGGAGAAGTAGCTCTTCAAATAAGTGCATTGGGCTTAATAGAGGAAGTCAAGCTGAAAAGGAGTTAATGAGCTTCAAAGGTGAAACAGCGATTTTGTAGCCGATTTACAGAGTGGCCCAGACTAAACGGTACAATGAGGAGAATAATGAAGCTTTCAATCATCGCAATTGCATTCCCCACTTGACCGAGTGGCCCGTCTTTGATCCCCATATCACCGAGACAGAAGAGGGCAAGAGCCCTGACAGCCCTGATTCCTCCATGACAGATCCCGCGGCTGCTACTGCCACTGCCGCGGCTGCTACTGCCATTGCCACTGCCGCTGCCGCCAATAGAGAAGTAAGTGAAAAAGGAGTGGCCGATGACAATTCCGACTCGTCCTAATGCCGCCACCGTATATCGACAGGAAGACAATAGTGGAACATGGAGCCACCCAAAAAACTATACCGAGGTTTAATTCAATAACTATAGTTTGTGTCCAGTTTTAAATTCTACAAGAGCCACATGTAGACGCTCATGCTCTGTGATATCCATCAGCGAATGCCACTGTTGCCTACGAATCATAGTATCTCGAACACTCCTTGGTTGTTCCTCCCAACCAATCTCGGGTGGCTCCTCTACTAGTTTTTGGACGGTTTGTCTGTCAGGCGGCACATCAATGACAATTTCTTGATCAACTGTAGTGACACTTGGATCGTACTTGGCCCTCACATCTCCCATCACCCGATCCACAACACACATGTTGTGGAGAATGAGGCAGGTGTTGACACGGGTTCCAATTTTGCGCAATTCCAAATCCAGGAATGGACGAGCCATATATTGGAATTTGGCCTGAATCACACCGTATGCCCGTTCGATGTCCTTCCTAGCCGCCTCCTGCCAAGCGGAATATTGTTTCTCCCAATCCAAAATTGGCTCGGATAAAGTCTTGACAAAACGGGAGTATTGTGGGTATATACCATCGACCAAAATAAACATCTGTGGAAATTCTTCATTGCCAATATCAAAAGGGACGACACCACCAATAGTCTCGAGATCGGTAAGCTTCCCGCTGAGCATGTTTTCCAGCAGAGGCGACATGTCAAAAATTGTTATGTCATTGAGTGTTCCGGCATAGCCGAACGAAGCATGCCAGAAGAATAAATTGTAATTGCACATTGCCTCCAGAACCAGGGTAGGGACCTTTTTCGCTCCTTGGAAAGCTCCTTGCCATTCAATTGGGCACTGCTTCCAGCGATTGTGCATACAGTCAAGACTTCCAAGCATTCCAGGAACACCGTGGGCCGCCAAGTGAAGATTGAAAATATTTCGTAAATCAGTGGCAGTCGGAAAACCAAGGTACTCGTCTTGATACAAATGAGCCAGGATGTCATCAAAGTTACTGTGGCAATCCCTTGCAAAGGTCTGCGACATTTGGAAATAGTCACGGAATGGTTGAGCGGGAACACCGTATGCCAAACATTTCAACGGCATCAATAGACGTGCGTCCAAACATGATACCTGCCGGTCGAAAGCGTTAGTGGACCCAATGTAGAAGTCATGACCCAAATTCATGACATCTTCTCTCAATCTCTGGTAATGAGGACGGCTGATGTGGTAGATATCCTCAAATTCCTTGAAATCAAATGTAGGGACCGGTCCAAGATAGTCGTCTAGAATACACCGGAAAGCTCTGGCATGGTTGTATTGCTTCCAAGGTTTCCTTGGCAGAAGACGGTGGTCAACCATGGGCTGTGGTGTGCCATCGTAATCATCCGTAGCCAACATTACAGTGGTATCGGCCATTCCCATGACGATATCCAATGCCTCCCTGGAAGAGTCGGAATCCGATGAGGACGACATAATAATAATAACGAAGAGTATAGTGGCTTGACTAAACGCAGTGACTAAAGGTTGAGTTACAGCTTGGCTTGTTGGGCAAGTAGATGCCTCTGTTGTTGAGGCTGTGCAATGAGGCTGATTGAAGATTGATTCATTCTTAAAGAGTTCTTAAACAAGCTTTAGTCCTTACGCTCGCTCATGGACTAACCAGCCTCCCGTTAGTCGGTGAACGAACGTTTTGACTAAAGCCTTTAGTCCGTACGACGTTTAGTCGCTTGGGTAGACACCACCCCAGAGACTAAACTATCGACTAAACTATGAAATATGGCTTAGTCGCTACTTTAGTCGCTTGGGTAGAGACCGGCCTTAGCTACCGACGCATTGAAAGGTATGGGTAATGAAAATTTCAAGTTGCCCTGATCCCTCCTTTGACTGTTCCATCGTGTAAAGAGTGGTGTAAAACCCAGGGTGGACTATGGGTAACAATGTCATAGAGTGTAAACTGGTGCATGGCCTCAGGAACCTATGCATCATAGTAGTCGCGAAAGCGCAATGATTTTCTATGAGTCCGGTTAATATACTTTTAGTACATACAAACTTCAGATTTTGAAATAAGGAAGCTCGCCCGGCAATTTCTTTCCGTATTGGGACTGAAAGGCAAGCCGTTTCTTTAAGTCACAGTCAGTCACATTTCAGAAAAGAAGAAAACCACGATCTCAAGTAAAGCAGCACAATAAATCCCCGTCAATCGCCGAAGCCCTCTTTGACCACTGAAACACCTGTAAAGAGATGCTTTCTCTCACAAGCAGAGTGCAACACCTCCGTTCCCTCCGCAAGTTTGCCAGCAAACAGATGTGTGATGGTGTTGGGAGAAGAGGATGAGCGAATGAAGGCAGATGACAGATGAGAAGATGACTCGCACCACCCAATGACTGAACGGTCCAAAGCGAACGGCGAAGCAAGCGAACGGCCCATCCCCTATGTCCGATTGATTTGCTTGAGCGGTGGAGCGGCTTCGCGTTGGATGAGATGCCGTCTTCATTAATCCATTCGGATTGGATCTTCTTCCGTTGCGACGACATCTGTTGCCTCTGTCACAGTGGTTCGTGCCATCTTCCACATGCACCCAAATATCGATCCCATCTCCAACAGACCAATGCTCGCGCAACGAGACTCATGGTCGAGAAATCGAAAAAATTTGTCTGTGATGAGAGATGACGTGCAACCATGTCTCGTATGGAAGTGTCAACAGCAGTCGCACATGATCGAAATAGATGCACTTGTGGGATGCGATTTTCTTTGGTGCATGGCAACAAACTCAAGACATGTCGCAACACAACAGACATGTGCTGGACTGGAGAGTCCGGCCATCTAAGTTTAAAAGCTACGCCTCAATTTTGGGCTCACATTTTCTGCCAAAAAAGGTCCTTTATTTTCATCCTCGGTTGTCACTTGGGGAAGTTCTTGTTCCTGCACGGGAAATGGATAGATCGACAAATCCAAAAATGTTACAGACCCCCATCGGCAGAACAACAACGGTGCAACAGGCTCGTAGATGTATTTGTTGTTTGTGTCTTTCCATCATTCGGTTGATCTATTCCATTCGTCGATGATGACATAAGTATACAATGCATCTTGGAATGAAATGAAAGGTTTATAGTACCAAGCGCGCCCTAGCTAAGCAGGGTTAAGGCTAGCTAGTTCCAGAAAGCAGAGAAGGATTCAAGGCATAATTTGGACTAGAGTTATTGAGATGACTTGGTTACTCGCTTTGACTCTATCCAAAACAAGCCTCACAATATTTGTTTGTCAAGATCCATCTTGCCTGCTGCTTGATTGAGTCTGCATAGACATGGGTTGAGCCGTCTGGCACTGATCAGCCTGAATGCACATCCCATGTCCTCTGCAGAAGTTTTCTTTCTCCCACCCTCCCAGCCGGAATGCCAAAGGATTTGGGCATGAGTTGCCACTCATGCCCTATCTCCTGATTTAGTTGATTTTGAAGGGATACATCTAGCAGGCTGAGGACATCAGACCCTTCCATGCCCTCCTCATGAATGATAGTCTTTGACGTCAGATTGAGGTTGGCTGGAGCAAATAGGGTTCTGCATGTTCCTCTCCTCATTATGATAACTACCCAACAGATCGCTCATTGGTACCACTTCTAGCTAGCTTCTGCTGGAGAGGGCTGCAAGAGATATCCCCCCACTAAGATGAGTAGTTTAATATTTGTAACTATGTGAAGTTATAAATTCCAGGCTTGGTTATTGACAACAGATCCAGACCTCTTTCCCTCTAGCCGACCACCCATCGTACTGTACGGTACCCCTCGCGGGTCCTTCCAAGATTGAGACCAATTCATTTTGAAGCACTACTAGCTAGTGCATGTACTGTACTAGTAACATGTAACCTCATGCTGTCGGACAGAGACATGGAATCTTCAAAAGCGACCGGGACGTATGATAGTAGAATGGAGAGCCAATTTCCAAGCCAAAATAACAGTCTAGCCCAAGGAGACTTCCTTGTATTCACGTGTAGCATACAGTATGGCCTCCTGGTGGGCCAAACCAAAATACAACTCCCACCAGCTAAACCCACCTCAAGCAATCCCTGTTGGGATATGATACGAATTCATTTTTGTTACGTACGGGTACATCACCATTCCTCTGCTTGCACTTTTCTTTTGGAGTGATTGGTTCAACTCAAGCCTCAGAACTGATCATCTGCAAACTGCAATCAAGTATTGCCTGAAATTCGGTTAGATCCTCAAGCAATTAATTGTTGCTTTGTACCATCACCGTTGTTGCCTTCAACCTTGCCTTGAGACATCTTCGCCTTGAAGCAATGTTTCCTCCGAGCTAGCTAGAAAGAAATCAGTCCCTCTTTGCTGAAATCGTATCAGCCAGCTGGAAAGTAATTGCTTGGCTTTTATAAAGACTGACAGGAGTAAAATGACACCATGGGTAGCAATCAAGCCTTCATACGCTCATACGATTTCAGCAGCTGTAGAGCTCTGCTGAAAGGCTTGGAGGTGAGGTGGTGGCCAAGAGTTCCCCTACGGCGCTGGAACCGCGCATGGATGTCCTCTGAGCCGACCACAGCAGCCCGGCTGTCCACGAGACGTTTCAAAACAGGCAGCTATGCTTTGCCATCTGTGCTGATGAGTTGGCTCGCCCTAAAGTTCGCAACAACGCACAACTGCTTTGCCATCTGCTTCCGATTCCACATAAAGTGACGTACCTTCGAAGTACAGCCCCCCAGATGGTCAGACATTCTTGGATGACGTATGAGTGCTGAATTTGTGGACTTGGAAGCCTTACTGACGCCATCAGGGCCCATCAGTTCGCATCAGAAAGCCGCTCTTAAATGAGTGACGAGTCACTGTCACAGCGTAGAGTGCCAGGCCTTCCACATGTGATGACAAGACTGTTCGACTCTGACTATCCATCGTGTCCGCAATGCGACAAACCGCAACAACCAGCCAACTCTCAAACTGCCCTCAATCTGCTTTTCCAACAACACTTCGACCAGTCTACGTTTTATACGTAATCTATCACTACCAGCTTGAATGATAGACCCATACATCCGTGCCAGCTCCTTCCGCCTAAAGTGAGAGATATGGCTGACAGCCCATCGGACAAGCAGAGCACCGACGGGGTGGAGAATGATCAGATCCCACCACCTGCAGCGGAGTCCCAGGATCCCCCTGCAGCGGAGGTAGATGATAATACCCAAGACGAGGCTGCTGCAGTAGACGACGAAGACCACGAGCGCTTAAAGAGCTACCTGCGCGGCATTGTGGATCAATACTCTGCCATCAGTGAGGAAGAACGATTAGCTTTGGTCGAACAGTCAACCATAACATCCTCGAGCCACGAAGACCAGGTACCGTCGTCCAACAGCGAAGAGGAAAAACAAGAAGCAACGACTTTGCCTCAGCATGCCGCCGAACGACCGCCACAAGAAGAAGACAAGACAGAGCCATCCTCGGAACCAACAAGTAGTGGGACCCAGAGAAAGCGACCTAGACGAGCAAGCTTAAAGATGGATAGTGAGGAGGAAGAGGATAAGAAGCCCAGAGCAGTTGGACCAGCCAAAGGGTCTGGTTCAGCAAAGAGCAGAAGAATAGGCAAGGAAGAAATAAAGCGGAGAGAGGAAGAGCTGGAAGCAAGCTTGCAGAAACGAGCATCGGCATCTGCGGAACTAGGCTTAGTTTCGAACTTTAGCAGGGGACAGAGAAAGAGAAAGGGCAGTGAGCCGGTGGGAGCATCTGCCGGGAAGAAGAAAGAAGCGGCCAAGCAGGAAGCCCTTGATCCACAGCTTGAGGAGAAGCGACTAAGAGAACGCCTGAATGGGAGACGGAAACGGGCCAAGAAGATCATTGTGATAGATTGCCTCAATGAACAGTACCATAACCTCACCGATGAGAACGACAGACTCAAGAAGGAGAACGCAGAGATACGGGGGAAAATTGAAAGGGTTCGGGGAATCATCCAAGAAAAGCAGCAAAAGGAGCACCAGAGAGCTTTCCAGCAGCAGCAGCAGCAGCAGCTCCACCAACAACAGCACAACAGCTGGGAACAGCCATGGTGTCTATGCCTAGTCCAATGATGAGCGCCGCCATGCCAGCGCCTGCAACCAGAATTCCTTCCGCACCTCCTCCTCCGGTTCCTCAGGCTCTCAACCCAGCTACCCCAGTGCCGGCAGCTCCCGCAAACACGTTCGAACAACTGCAGCAGATTGCCTGCAGCAGATGCTTGCCCTGCCAGCAGACTCTTCAACCGCCGCAGCAAGTCCAGCAGCAAGTTGCAACGCAACAGCCTCCGCAAATGCAGTTTGCCCCACCAGATCAAATGCAGGCGTTTATGCAGCTGTTCACAGGCGCTGGTCCGCAGATCGCTCAAATGATGCAACAGGCCCAACAAGCTCAGCAAGCGCAACAGGCCCAACAAGCGCAACAGGCCCAACAACAGCAGCAAGCCCTCGTCAATGCCATGCAGCAACTGCTTCCAATGTTCATGGCGCCTCAGACGCAGAACCCTGCTCTGCAACCGAACGGAAACGCCTTTGCGGCTCTCGCATCCGCCCCCAACCTAACAAACACGTTGGCGGCGGCTTTTGGATCAGCCATAACAGCAGCCATGGCTCCAATGATGCAGATGGGTCCTCAACCTGGAGCGCCGGCTCCGAATCTAGCCATGGCGCAGCATATCCTTCAGGCTGTTGGCGGTGGTCAACAAGCACACACAACAACACAACAACAACAACAACTTACAACAGCAACAGCAAGTTACACAGCAACAACAAGCACCCGTCCAGCAACATCTGTTACTAATGCAACAACAGCCTACTCCTCCTGCTTCCACAGGCCAACAGCAGCACCTCCAGAGCTTTGCTCAACAGCCTGCCCCAGCTCCACCTGCTGCAGGCCAACCAATGAACCCAGCTCAGTTCTTTGCACAACAACATCTTCTCCAGAACTTTATGCAGCAACCAGTGCAGCCTGCCCAAATGCAACCACCGCCTCCTGGACAAATGCAGCCAATGCCTCCTGGACAAATGCAACTAATGCCGGCATACCCTGGGCAACCATCCATGCCAATGCAACCCCCGGTAGCTCCTCCACCGGGACAGCCAATGCCAGCGCAACTGCAGCCCCTTGATCGGCAAGCCATGGCACAATACTTGCAGCAACACAGCAACAGTTTCATATCCAGGTTCCACAGTTCCATGCACAGGGACAGGGACCTCCTTTGCCTTCCGCAGCAGGAACGCTATCTGGAGCTTTCATGGCTGTCCAAGGAGGACAGATGCAACCACCACAAGGAGACAGTAGACCACCAGGGCATGGGCCTCCGGGTTGATACCAGCAGTGATAGAACTGCCGCAAAATAAATCGTCTGTCCTACTAATCTATGATGCAGCTTCAGCAACGTGCAAAGTCATTAGTGCCCCCCAAATTTATTTGGTAGTGCCAACAACACTAACAACAATGCGGGGCCCAAAGGCATAGCTCAGATGGCGTCATAGCGGTTCAGCTTGTGTATTGACGTGCACAGTAGGGAGTATGCTTGGCCGAAGCACGGTTGCACCAATTCATAGCTCCATTCATATAGAGAGCGTGTAAAGAAACAGCTAAAGAAACTAGATTGCAATCAATCATTGGGCTAATGTATTACGGCTACATGTAGTGCAAACACTACGAGAAGGGCTGTTTACTTTTCGTTTGCCTTTGAAGCTGGACGACTTCCGACGACTATGCCAGTGTGACTCCTCGTTGGATGCAGTGCTTCTTCGACCATGTAGCGGGCACAGTCCATCTTGCCAGTTCCAACCCAACCACATCCACGCCCTTTTTATCCTGTGTAAAGTACTCACCCACAGGGACGACTTCTTCGCCCAAGCCGGTGGGGCGGATCAACAAGTAGTCCAGATCTGAAGCATGATAGAGTTTTTCCATTTCTTGCAGATCCTTGTAGGCTTTGCGGGTGTTTGTCCAAAAGAATATCTTCATGAGCTTACCAGCCCAATGGATGTTCTCTCCCATGCCCATGGAGGACATGGCAACGACGCGTTTTACTTCGGCCTCCTTCATGGCTTGAATGACTTGTTGGCTGGCCGCAGCAGCTACCAAGCCCCTTTCAATTAGCTGAGGGTATTTCACTCCAGGTTGCCGATGGCCCAGGCAAGAGACCACCCCAGTACAACCCTGGAAATGTTGCGATAGATTGTCTTGTTGATTCTGCCAACTGTCGATCTTGACCACATTAATCTTGGACGCATGATCTTTGGACGGGTTGGTGTGACCTCCTTGACAGTTGCATTCCCAGTTTTCCTCGTCGAGCAACTCGGGGTATTCCGTGATGACGGTGATGTGCTCAACGGTTGGCTGCTCCAAGGCCGCCAAAATGGCATGCCTTCCAACGTCGGACAAGCCACCGATACCATACAGAACCACAAGACGAGCAGCCATTGTCAGCATTAGTTAATCGA